>JAQGBY010000185.1:0-56755 GCA_034698785.1 Mycogona germanica | reverse complement strand
TTCCCCTCATATCGAAATCACAAGTTTGTAAATGGTGTACTGACCACAACAGTGATCATCTTATCTTTCTTTAAAAGGACCTATTTGTTCCGCCATTTTTATTCGAAACATTTAGGAATCAAAATATAATATTTGTTTACTTGGTAGCATTTTGAGCTAGCATGTGCGTCCATTGTAGGGTAATATGAATTGTTTTTTCAGACTCCTTTTAAAAATGAGGAGTTCTTCTGAAATATCAAATTCCTCTATAATCGTAGATTATAAGAATGTGTAAGAACGTACACATTTAATAGAAGTTGCCCGACTAAATTGGCCCGCCAAATGTAATTTATTTAATTTTTCATAAGCCTGTGAAAATTTCGGTTTCAGTGTCTCAATGCCTTTTCGTCGGGCAGCTTTCAATTTCTATTCTTAGTTTCGGTTGTATTTTTTGTCTGGGTTCACGTTTGGAGCTCATTCAGCTCTCGGCGTCTGTGTCGTATACTGTTGAGACCTGCCCCCTCCAGAATAAGTCATTCGTTTACTATATTTAGAGATTACGAGCAGGCATGCAGCCATCCAAATATCTAGATGGATTTTGTCGTTGTCATAGCGATACGACATATTCGCAGACCGTCTAGTCTATATCTTTTCGATCGTATAAATGTATATATATATATTTTTTAATTTGCCATGCGGTGCCATGTGTGAAAAATTTTCAAAGTTTACCTGGTAGACACCTTCTGGAAATATAAACTCCTTTTTTAAATAAAGAAAGACACCTGAATTTCGGCTGACTGTCCCGCAGTGTGCTGCTTGACACGACACCTAAAGGAGAACGAAAGTTTGATCTCATTTCCTCATTCTCCGGACAATTCGGTCTTGGGTTTGAAAATGTCGACACGGTCTCGAGAGAGGTGTTCGTGTACACAAACCCCAGAACCTTTTTTAAATGCGGGGAGGTCGATTTCTCGGAAGACATAAACCAGCATGTGCAAGATCTGCATGGAATTAGCGCGTTCACGCGAAAGGTGCGTTTGCGTAAACAGTGTGACGTCACAGAGCCACTCGCGCGCGCCAACACGGCTTGGCTTAAAATTACCAACGCCGAGCACCTGATTGAAGACTTTTTGCGCCCATGAAGGGCTTTGCTTTGGTGATGCCTCTCGCACATCTGTCGGCTCAGATGCGATTCGGCACTTTTCTTGACATTTCACCGAGAAAGGGGTACATAGTCTCCTGTTCTATTCACTGCAGTCAATTTAAAAAAAGTTCACTGTAGTAGTTTTTCAGTGTCGCCGCCCTGGCGTTACTAAACATACTGACTGTCCAAATAAACAGCAGTTGCGTGGCTATTCTTGTCCAGTCGTAGAACGCCCCTCAGATCCCCATCGCTGGCGGGTGTTACCGTTGGACAACACCCAGTATTTAATTATATTACCTGCTGTACTGTACCATGGGATTGCGAAGTGGGTAGGTAGCTGATGCGCTGCGTTTCATGCAGGCACACCACCACCATCACCACCTAAGCAATGCGGGTTTCACATTCGCCCGACAACCGTCTTCCAGTGGCTCACACTTCACTTGTTTTCTTCACGCCAGGCGACAGGGAACAACAACAAACACGAATCTCCTCTCAGATGTGTACCGACGGTAGACTATTACTTTGGCCGGTCATGGCCTCTTTCTACTGTTGCTGCCCCCCTCCTCCTACTCTTATATGCCCCTCCCACACCATTGTGTGTATATATTTTCCACCTCTCTATAACTTGGTACGAGAAAATGTTTTGTGGTCATTCGCGATATGAGAATGCGAATTTTCAGACAGTTAACTAATGCGCAAGAAATCATACTGGCCTCCTATGAAACATATTCACAAGCCACCACTTCTCGAGCATGAAAGCGGTCGGTTTGATCAAAGATAGTGCAAAAAAATCCTTTTGAAAGGTTCTGAAAATTTGCCGGTTTTTCTTCACGAGCCGCCGCTACTGGAGCCTGGACGAAGATAAACGTACGCCAATATACAGTGTGGGCTAAAAAGAAATGGAGGCCTTTAAAATTATTACAGGGGATACAGTTGTCTTAATTATGCTGAAGTTCCGAAATCCTTTTTTATTACTGGCGTTTTCATGAATCATATCGCCCCATTTATGCTAATGTGGTGGTTTCACTTTTTAAAAGGAGAAAGGAAAAAAAGGACAATTTTATTTGTCCTTGGCGTTACGGGTTTACATTTCGAATTTTTTAAGAAAGCGTCTCAATAATGCTTATGTCTGATACCATTACGAGTGGCAATCACCGGGGGTTACCATTTCGCTTAAAGGACACCGAATTGCATTCCTTGATTTCGTGCTGCGTCTCACAAAAGAAAATAACCGAGATAGTATTCTCATTTTCTTGCCACTGCATGTGGTGCTGTCTGGCGGAATTAATAGTTGACAGTTTTTTTTAGTGTCAATTGATGCATGGTTCTGCACTCTAGCTGAACTTTTCTTTGATAAGACCCAAACGCATTCTCCTCCTGAGCCATTGCCTGAAATTTTCTTGAGGTTTCTGAAGGTTTCCGAAAGGAAGATTCCACGTTAACATGTTAACGGTACCCAAAACGGAAGTATACGAAGATAAATAATATAATACGTAGGGGAGCGCTTTCAAATTATCCTCGTTTCAGTGTTAATTTTGAAAAGAAATTGCCAATTGCTTGTCTGCGGTCATTATGAATTTTACGATGGCGCGGCGCGCTCATGGTGAATCCAAAAGACATGTCGAAAAAGTTCTCTCAAGGTCAGTGCAAATGAAACGCGAGCCGTTTAGCCGCACAATCAGTTTAGGAATATAGAGGTATCGTTTGGTGTAGTGACCAACGCGTCCAATTATGGCACTAGTGATCTGGGGCTCAATTCCCGGCCGAGATCTCCGCAATTTTTAAAGGCGAGCGAAATTCCTTCAGAATGAAAGTAAGGCCGGAGGACCCATGCATGTACGATAGTAACATGGCTAGACTAGGCCTAGGTTCAGGTCGATTTCAGAGGTCAAACACAGCTAGAGCCCTTCTTAACAAACAGCCCAATGAGCGGGCTCCGTGCAACGACTATGATGCGGCAACAGACAAAAAAGAAAATTAAATTCGAAAGCAAATATCTGTTTATTGTTTCAGCACATAAGCGCAAAGTTCTGGGCAAAGTTTCACGGCTCTCCGCTTCATAATTATCCCCCACCCCCTCCACATAATATCCATACTATTTTATTCTCTGTGTCTATATCCCCCCTCGAGTCTCCTTCTACCCTCTTCGTAACGAAAAAAAAAGAGATTCCTCTGTCGGTTCCTATTATGCACCTTCACGGATTGGTCCTCGGCGGGTGGAAGTGGAGGTGGGGGCGTTGATCCCCCATCCCCCTCCACCAACCTAACCCCCAGCAGGAAGGGGACGTGCACTTTGCTCGGGGGTGACGTCCGAACACAAAGTCTCACATCTTGGCTGAGGCACGATGATTGTATGGACATTTTTGGGTGGGTGGTGACTGGAAAAATAATGTTGATGACATATCAGTTTGCGGATCTTGTTGCGTGTATCCGGAAGATCTTCTCATTTGTTTATGGAATAAATTAGCGAATGAGACGGGAATTTAAATGAAATAGTGGCGAGCAATACGTCATTGGATACAAATATTTCGCCTTTGGTATTAATTGCAAATCGGAAGCTTTGAAGTTCACGGTTGGTGCTCTTTTAGCACATGCCCACAAAAGCAAAAACTATGTAGAGTAATATAATAAGTATTTTCGAAAATAATTTTTAAGGACGTAGTTAGCTCATTGTAGAACCTTACTTATTATTTTCTCTAAAGATATACCTGATTTATAGATCAACGATTGTATCATTTATCTAAATTAGCGAACAATAATGTGAAGACTTGATTTGATTTTAAGCATTTAAAAAATATTATTTGAACTTGATAATTGTTAACAAACAATAAGAATGGACGAAAAGCTGTGAGCATTTAGAAGAATGTGGAATTGTACTACATCGTTCGCGCGGAGGGGAGTGTGTCTCGGAATTAATACCGAACCGAATTTTGGTGGTGTTCACGGTGCCTATTTCTAACCGCCTCGCCGCTTCCGTGGCTGTCCATGCGATTCGAGTGTCCCCCCACCCCTCATTTTTTCCCTCCGATCCATCATCATCTTCACCCCCGTCCATAAAATCTAGCTCCTTTCCCGATCCCCCTGCTCCCACCCCGCCCCCGCCTTATGTACCTGCGAGGTCAGAATTAGCACTTTCGCGACCTGACTCGACATCGCCGGTAGAAACCTCCTCCACCACTTCCCGCCATTCCCACCACCACCATTGGGTGGGGGGGAGAGAACCTGTCGTCGGGTCGGGAGTGATGCCGGGCGACGTACAAATGCATCCTCGCGAGATCCGAGACCATGAG
Organism: Mycogona germanica; assembly: GCA_034698785.1. Taxonomy (NCBI): domain Eukaryota; kingdom Metazoa; phylum Arthropoda; class Diplopoda; order Chordeumatida; family Chordeumatidae; genus Mycogona; species Mycogona germanica. Next base: position 52,342 of record JAQGBY010000185.1, on the reverse strand, counting down.
CAGGGTGGTCGAGAAAATTACACTGACCAGTAACTTATGTGTAGACTATCGATTATCGTTTATCTCCGAGCCACTGGGACGCAACGCAACTGATGGCTGACGGTCACACACGGAAGCGTGTGACCACCGTGCGTCCATGGCAAGACGGATCAAGGTTCCGATAATGTCAAACTGTTTCGTCGAACTTTCTGATAATTTTTATACCTGCTGACACCACATTTTCGAATTTTTTTGACTGTTCCGTAACTGGACGCAGGATCTCATGTGCCTGAATCTGCAACAACAAAAAAAGCACTTGTCTTGCCGCGCCATTATGGAGAAACGCGAGGTGTCATATTTGACGACCGACTATTAATTGGCCAATAGTTTCTCTCTCACATGCAGTTTTTTTATTTTTCACCCCCGGTGCACTTCGGTATACCGAAACCACCCCTCCCCTCCTCTCCACCCACTCCCCCTATAAAAATTACCTACTCTGCATTCAGCACAAACACCTTGGCTACGTGTTGTCGAAAACAGTACGCTTGTTTTGCATGCATTTGTGTGTGTGGCGCAATGTTGTTTCCCTAGGGCCCGGATTAATAGGTTCTAGCCTTATTTTTTTTAAAATCTAGCTTGGTATATTTGAGGTCCACATTCGTAATCGACTCCAAAAATATTTGAACCCAATTAGTTGGTTTTATAAATTTGCCTCTTCAGAGAACGAAAAATCAGATCGAAGTCATGCCTCGTTTCCTCTTCCATCCCGATGACGATTGTGTGACTTGTGTCTGTCTACGAAGCAGTGAATCGCTGGTTCGAATCCTTGTCTGGTCACATTTTCAACGAAATTTATGTTGATAGCAGAAATGTTGGCGACAGCAAATCTGGAAAGCGCACCACACATCCCCATCGCCGTTAGAACATGTGGTTCTAGTTAGTGAGTGGCTCTTCTTTTTCTTTTTTTTTGTATAGTCTTCTTTTAGAATCTGACAAAAGCTAAAAATGGGTTTTCCCCTTTAAGAGCATTAAGGACTGGAAATTGGAAGACGCTAATTTTGTGTCCAGTTCCACTAACTCCCGTGAGGTTCATCGATGGATCACTCTCTAATAACGCATCGGAGTCACCGTACTCTAGCTCTAGCTCATATATACGGTCTGTACAATTGCGTAGTCTGCACCCTGGGCGGGCGCCTGTGCCGAACTGCCGCCGTGCCGAATGTGGTTCGAATGTAACCACTGCGATATGCGACCTGCCGGCGGCCACAGGTTAACGACTTGGTCGCTAGATGGTGCGATATATATATACTGTAAACGAGTAATTCTTCGTCTCGCTTGTGGGTCACGTAAACGATAGGACACCCCCGATTTCCTGAAGTAGCCGAGTGGAATTGGGAATTAATGAGTCGGCCCCCGTTAAAGAGCGACCGAAATAATAACAATAGGGCACAAGAATCGAGTGATGACTATTACAGACAGCGCCTTAAAATAACCAATTCACGAAAATTATGTGAAAAGTCAACGATGAAATGTTTAAGCATAAAAGAAACAGAACACGGGGCAGAATCGTATGTATGTGCACTGCATTGTTTAGACTTTGTACTCACGTACTAACACAATTTATATACCAGTAATTTTATCGTTAATTATAGTTTTTTTTAAAAGATATCTCAATTCAATGAACAACTTTTTGAAATTCATGCACTCAGGTTAACTCAATTGTATGCACTCCAGTGTAACTATATTACACTCTAGTGCAATTACTCATATATTGAAACGCTTTAGAAAACTCGATTATAGGAACTCTGATAACGTAACTAACCTGCTTTCGTCGACTGACGTACATTTGCTGTAAACAATTTTCGCACACGACAAGGGGCCTGCATTTCGAAAATGTATTGCTCCATTATTAACCCATTTAGGACTTTTATAGACCTGCAGTGCAAGGTGATCGAAAAGTTGCAGTCGGTCGAATTTTACAACTGATACACTGAGCACTTTTGTCCTAAGGAATTTGTGCGCAATTGGCGGTTCTGCCGTATAATTAAGCGCTGGTTTCTTCTGCAAACAGTACGCGAATAGCGTTAAGACAAAAGTGAGGCAATGTCCACCATTGTATCAATAACTGCCGCTGTGATACCTTTACGGCCCACGTCGGTATTGATAAGAGCCAAAAACAATAAGGCTGTGCCGTACCTTGGTCGATGCCTGTGCGTTCTACAGTGTAAGCCTTGATGTGACAAACTGCAATTAAATCTGCATCGCAATTTCCCTTTGTTAACCGGGCTTTAGATTATGTGATCGTCGCACTCTTGCGTTGGCGATGCGATGACGAAATCGCCGCGTTCCCTCGCCGAGCGGCTGAATTATGTTATCGAGAAGCTTGAAAATGAAATAAATAAATTTTAAAAGCCAATTTTCATTTTTTTTATCGGACTTATTCCGGTGTGCAACAGATGGGAAGGAAGTGCGCTGTGCTTTTTCATCTTGGCATTGGCCATACAAATCTCGCCAACATAAATTTATTTTAGTGCTCATGCACCCGGATTTTTGGCCGCTCACTTCCCATAAAATGTATATCTATATAGGCTCTTATATATATATATATATATACCCTTAATTTTCACTAATCTGTTAATCGTGGTCGTTGCACGAATCGTTTTTGCTCCAACTACCACCGCAACCATCGCCCGGCCTAATCCCTCGTGTTGAAAGATCCAGGATTAGTGATGTGCTCGGCCTGCGTGGACTTTGGCCATCGCCAGCTAAACCCAAGTCAACCGACGATGGCACCGACGAAGGTAGCGCCGTCTGCCGAGATAAATTTGCTCACAAATATGAGTGGAGAACTTTTAAGAATGTCTATGAATATCAATTTTTAGAAAAAATCAATCTCGTTTGTGCCGACGGGTGGCAGTTAATGAAAACGTAGATGCTTGCATATGGCCTCTATGCTTGACAGTAATTCGATATTTTTTCGGTAGTAGAGTATACATTCAGAATGTTATCCATTATAAGGTTATTTCTTTGGTTGGAAACATGTAGCCATACAACAACCCCAACATGCTTCGTTGGACATTGTTATTTGCCCTGGATTCCATATTTTACTATTGTTTTGGCAATGCAAAGGTTAGCTGGGGTCATATTGATCTACAAGTATAAGCAGGCGTTTGTTCGAGCGCATGCACTGTACATGCTTTAGTCCTCCTATACCTACATCTCATCTTAAAACTGGATGAGTCCAAATGTCTGAGTCTGCGGCTATACAATTTGCGTTTAGCTCTAATTCCTTTGTCTAATTTTCTCCCCTGCCTTTGTCTGGTTCGTTGTACTCGGTCACTTCGCCCTCCCACATCCACCACCCACCAACAGAGTTCTGGAGTGCAGACCAGTTAAAGGAGCACCCCACCCCCTATTTCTTAGAAAATGACAGGTACCATGGCGAAGAGTGAGCTGTCGGGTGGCCGAGAGGATAGCGTGTTTTCCTCGATGGCCCGTGATCGCGGTTTCAATTCCGGCCGACACCTTCGGAATTTTTTGGGCGAGAGAAATTACTTCTCACGCCTTCTTTCGGAATAGAAGTCAAAATCATGACCCGTGCCTGTGCGATATCGGAATGTTAAAGATCCCTTACCAAGGCAGCCTAGGTTAGACAATATCACCAGATCGCCTACCTGAGGGTTTATAAGATAAGACATCACCGGTGAACCTCCTCAACAAACATTATTAAAAAACAAACGCGGTTGACCATTTCCGATCATTCCTTTAGTTTTTCCCCTGCTTTTCTCTTAAACACTTCGTGTGTCGAGATAGTTCTCTTAGCTAGCGAAATGAGATGTTAGTAAAAAGAGTATTTTGGTGATCGTCACCGAGAGCAGGATCGCATAGTGGTGAAGTTTAACTGAGCGTACCTCAAAGGCTCTCCAACAGATTTCCACTCACTTCCAGGTGTTTCTGGATTCGGGAACACCTTTCGGAGGTGTTTGTCTCTCTCTCTCTCCGATCGCATCTCCCCAACACGGGACCTCTCTTCCAATTCTACCGGTTGCCCCTCCCTCCGGCCTTGAGTCCCGCGTTTGTTAAAGCCGGGGTACCCCGTCTTTGTTATCGCTCCGAGTTTTTCAAATCCCCGCCGTAAACAACTTAAGCCCCGTCCTCACCCAGCGCTTCGCACACCGGACCGCGTGATTTACCAATCCGCTAAATCCAGCCCAGCGGAAGCAACAAGGTATATTTGTTGAGGAGCTTCACCAGCGCTGTGCCATTTTAATTTGGTTCAATTGTTTTTGTCGGGATCGAGATTTGTGAAGCTCGACAAACTCTGGATAAAATTATTCGGCAGCGCCGTGACGGTCTCAGTGAATCTGGATCTATTTTTACTCGCAACATTAACGGTTAAAATGCGCTTTGTGCAACTCGCACCAGAAACTTAAACGGATCGAACAAATTTTAAAAAAGAAAATGCGTCATGCTATTTAGATTAGCACGTGAGCCAGTAATGTGTGTGACTAGGAATTTAAAAGCAAGACGCCATCTCATCTAACCTTGGAGAAATTACTTGCAACATGAAATGCGAACTCAATTTCGCACCACAGTTGGTAATGGATAATGACGTTTTTCTTAACAATTGGCTAAATGTACTTTAAACAATCTAAAGCATAATTAACTTTCAATGCATGCGTTTGTTGAAACAAGTACTGAGGAAGATTGACTCGCTAATCTATTCGATCTCGTATCATTCGTTCGGCAACTTGCAATCAACACAACTATACCTGTATATTGACGTGTATGATACGATATCGGGGAAACTGCATGTAATTTAGTCTTCAGTGGCGTCACCACTGCTGCTCGCAGATATGTGTTCCGTTTCATTCATACAAATTATGCGTTCATTGGAGCTATTTATCCAAAATTCCTGATCCTTACCCGCAGATTGTTGGGCAGTTTGGAATCGGTTACGTTGAAAAATAATAGGCTTTGTACCAAACCAATAAAGGTTCTCTGGATTGCTTCCATTTTGGGCAAATGAAACGCTTCGTCAAAACCATGGAAAGGTGGCCCGTTTAGACATGGGTGTCATGAGTATGAGTAAATGCCCACCGTTCGTTTCGACCTCAAAGAACAATAGAAGTCAAGATTTGCAGTGTTGTCTCAGTAAATTCCGTTTTCCATTTTTCAAAAAATCGTTTCTTGTGAAAAGTCTTGTTTACCAAATCCCTTCTGCGCGGTTGTATTATTCATACACACGCACCACATGCGCTCCTGTAATAGTTATGTCCTGTTATTATGGCCGTGCCGTTATGGCGTTCTGTGTATACTGGGGTCGGCTTGTATCGCATGTATTAAGGGGGTTTGGCAGACGGCAGCAGCCAAGCGGCCCCCCGATCCCTAATTACACGTGCCAGAGACCGTCCCATTCGCGTGTTTCGTCGGTATTTATTCGGTGGCTAACTGTGTTAATGCCCACTCGGTGTGGTCCAGGGGCAGTTGACCCTGGGCGTGGACGAGCGTTGTATTAAGCTATTTTATTTTATTCTATTCTCGGTGGTCGGCGGGAGGGGAGCCTCTTTTGTGATATACTCGTGTATACAAACGTGTGTATGCTTGCTTCTTCGCGCCAAGAGGTGCGCGGGGGCGTCTCAATTTCAGGCAGTTCTACGAAAAATCTATTAACAAGTTTGCCGTATTTTGGTGACGTCAATGAGCAGAATGGTATTTGGAAATATAGTATGGCGGAGTTGCGTCGTCCCCAATCGGTGGACGACCCAAAGCTAATTTCAATGAAGTGTAGAACGCTAATGTCATATTCGTTAATTTCGAATCGTTAAGCTCGAACCCTTAATCCTTCCGTAGACAAACGTTCTCTTCACAAATCAAACAGGAAAGCCAGATAGTGGCAAGTGTGTGTTTTTCATTGTGGAAACCGGGCTGTGGCGACAAAGGTGTGGGTGTTTGCATGCCTGCTCGCGCGCTTGCGTACATAAATGAGCGCGGGTATTTTTTCTGCAACCCCACTACCGACTCTCCGACTCCATACTTCCTCAATTTCTCAGTCCCCCCCCCCCACCACCACCACCACCACCACACTCTTCCAACCCATCAGCACCCTCCACCAATAAAAATAAAAAATACCGAGCCTCCACCGCACAGGTACACGTGTCTGAATGCGCGCCCCGCCACCACGACCGCCATTTGCCGTTTATATATTTCACTTTTCCAAAAAATTTATTCGTCATTCGAACTCTGATGATGCATGATCAATTCCGGAAATACGTGTCTGGGATTGGTGGAGTTGAGGGGTGCAGTGTGAGAACCGAGAAGAGTGTTTGGGTGGGGGACACGTGCTGGCATTACGCCATTCGTGTTGGTGGTGTTGGGGAATTAGGAAGAGAGGGGGGAGAAGAGAGGTACATGGGCGAGTCAGTGGAGTGCGAATTTTATTTATAGTATTTTTTTTCTTTCTTCCTTGTGGGTTTTTCTTGCGTTGTTATATCAGCTTGAGACCCCCGTCCTTTCGCTCCGGAATATTTGATAAAAATACGAAACATTTTTTTCATTTAAAAATCCTATTACAAAATAAATTTTTTTCTACATAACTTAGCATCAGTGACACTTTCGGATTCGGTCACCTTGGATACTTGAGCGCACTCTGGTAGAGAACGGTGTTACTTTTGTGCTAATGTCAGCGCCGATGAGGTCGCCATTTTGAAAACACATGCGCAACTAGCGATTTAGCACAACATCCGCGATAGCATATTCCGAGCTTCATATATAGAACGGCTTTGGAGCGGACATGGCCGACCGTTGATCTGAGGAGGCTCCAGACCCGGCAAGTCTCTATCTCCGGGCCAATTAACCGTTTTTATTGGGTGTTTAGACGTGACTGGGTGGCGTGGCCTTGAGTTATTCGTTGGCGGCGCTGTCTATTATATTTCGTAAACAACGTTGTTCCGTGAAAACTTGACTCGGATGTCTGCGGTTTTGCTTGGTAGAGGCTGCAGAGGGCGCCACGTGTGCGTCGCATGCCGCCAGCGTACCGATCTGGGGCTCTTGTTGTATTGTGTCAATTTGGAAAGTCATTGAAGGCAAGAAACGTTAGACCTTTTGCGGGCAATCGACAGAGGCGCTGGCAGCAGGATTGGTTGCGGCTGGACGGCGAGTTCTATGATCTCGGATGCCACTGCTACACCTGCATTCACGCATCAGTGACCGCTGTAATCTAGCAATGTATCTCTTTGGTTAAGGCCTGAATGGATTTATTATTCAACCGGTCATTTGCGGGACGATTTGCTTGGCTTGCTGTGGCAGTTGTGGCCGGTTGCGTCACGGTTTACATTTTGGATTACGGTACTACCTGTGACGCAACAGAGAAAAGGTGGTTAGAGCCAACTGGACTCGCGTCAACTCCTTAGGAAGTTGAAATTCAATAAATGGACGACTTGGGTCACATTAATGCTCGTAGCTGAGCAGCTTTGTTTTTGACTGAGTTGAACGAGGACTTATTGTTGGAAGAAATATGAGATTGACATGCAGGAGAGCGTCATAATTATCAATTTATATCTGTGTAGTGGTAAAAAAGCTGCCATCGTTGTTTTCTAATAGATGTCGTAAATCATGATTGATTTATTGATTGAGCTGCATATTTATTTAGCGTGTTCGATACCAGTGCTGCGACAGTTACTTTTTCGAGAATTCATCCGATGGTGACAAGTTATTTGAAGTGCATTCTGTCTTCTCAAAAAATTCTCTTTGCATATCGAATATCTTTCTTATATTTTTAGCGCAGTTTTGGGGTCAAGTGAAATACCGACAAAAATGAAAGATAACTGGGTCGGGCGCTGTGTCAGCTTGTGTGTCAGCGGAATCAGTTTTTCTCGTCAAATCCATATTTGTAACTCGTCCGAGAGTCTATTGCAACCCCATCTCGGGTTTTTTTTCTTCCATTATCGCAACCTCCTCATCCCCACCCCCACACCAAACGTTTGACAGTATCAGTTCTCGTTAACAAACAATATAGAAATCGTATCTCAGTTTGATTTTGACAGTCGTCGTATTTTCCCGCCATTCATCCAACGAGGTTTTGTGGCGTAGATCACCCATCGCTACCAAAGCAATGATTTTTACCTCAACTGCAAAGACCATTTGCTAAGATGTTCGCTGGTCGTTAAAACGCGCGCCATCAGGAGATACCATTCTCAATTTTTACCAGTCAAATAAAAGACTCCATCTTTGTGGACTGACAAAAGTTTTGTTTAGCGCACCCGGCGTCTATACTTTTCAATTTTGTTTGGTGTGCTCTTATCTCCTGCACACGCTATATTCCACCACGGTCGTGGGTTTATGTGTTTTTAATATCAAAAATAAATAACCATTTCTCTCTCTCTCAATCTCTCTCGCTTCCTCTGTCGCACGACCCTCGCTTTTCGCATTTCTCGCCGGCCCGAGCAATCAAATCCAAAGGTTTCTTCTAACATGAGCGCGACTGTTTGTTCGAACTTTGGTCACGGGGTGGCGCCACCTTATACCCCCCATCCCTCTTCCGTCGACCTAGATATTTTGACATCCCGAGTTGGCATCAGTCACGTGAGACGCATATGGGGTTGTTCAGCAATGCTGGAATTCTAGGGACCACCTGTCCACATTTTTGGACTCAAAAATAATAATAATTACACTTATTTAAAGTTCAACTATAGCGAATAACCCCTGCCTTTGCTGTTGTCCACCTCTGTCGGTGCTTTGGACTATATGTGAGAGACGCATTTTCACCTGTGCATCAGGATCGAATGAAAGAACCTGTGCCTGGAATCGAGCACGAGGCCGTCTAACCACAACTTGGTCGCTTTACCAAATTTGAACACATCTTTATTTCAAAAGATCATCAGAGGTACCGGTGATTCACACCATAGCCTCGCACCATCAACAACATATTATTGAAAACACTTACAAGAAATATACAATGAGCGAATTTACACAGCAAAGTGAACAGGTCGCTTTACCGGCTGTGGGGCTACGACAAGCCGATTGATTAAAGAATGTTTTAGAGTTTATTTTTGGCGCCAAATATCTATTTCATCAGCGCTGCTGATACCGCCATATTGCGCGGGCCACCTGGTTGACCGGCCCGCATCCGACTCGCGTATATCAGTGGTGGTCCGGCCTATCTGGCGAGTCTCACGTTACAAAATGTTTACACATTTTTGCGTCTCTATCTTCACTACTCTCTCTCTCTCTCTCTCTCTCTCTCTCTTTCGCTCATTCCTTTTGTTTACATTTGTCGCTTTCTCGGTTGGTGAAAAAATAACTTTCAATGAAGCTACGCCGGTGCGTGTCTGCAGAGCGAGACTGGAAAGGTGTTCTGGCACACAGGCTGTGCTGGCGCGACCCTGAAAAGGTGCGAATAGATGCCATTTGGGTTTTCTTCCCCTTTTCCCCTACACGCTGTGGAAGTGAGCTTTCAAGACGAGATGAGAGTAACTCTTTAATTTGGTCTCGGCTCGCCGACACTATTTTCTTTTTCACCACGTTTTAACATTTCTTCATCATGTTCAACACAGATACGGGAACTGTTTGCGCAATAAATTAGTTTTGCTACTGTTTAAGCAAGCACATTTCCTCAGAACCAAAGGCAATGACAAGTTGAAGCCGTATTGAAATTGGAAGGTAGCACAAAATGGACCAAGATTACAATTATATGGCTGCCAAGAAACCCCCTTTTTTATTAAAACGCATGGAAAATATCAAAATTGGTGACATCGTTTTTACAGTGTATCCGACTAACTTAAAAGGTTTCGTTGAATGAAGGAGCCCGCTTATTGAACGGGTGAAATATTTTTAAAAAAAATTATGAATGTGGCTAATTTTAATTTGATGCCGTTGCATTCTGCCTGATATCATGCTCGTCGTTGATTTTCAATCGGAAAAGATGACTAAAGCAGGAACCATCTTAGACGATGAACAATGTGTGTTAAAGATGCTCACCGTTGATTGAACGTCTTAAAGCGACCTGGAAATTTTGCCTAACCTAGGCTGCCTAGGAAAGGGATATTTAACGTCCCGATATAGTACAGGTACGGGTTATGATTGAAAGAAGGGATGTGAAGGAATTTCTCTCGCCCGAAAAAATTCGAAGGTGTTGGCCGGAATCGAAACTGCGATCACGGGTTTATCCTCTCGACCACTCGACACCTCTGGCTGGGAAAAACCGCCACATTGTTATGGTTTCGCGTTTCTAACTTTTTAAAACATATATTTTTAATTCACTGTAGTATAATATCACTACAGCATTTTGACACATAAAAACTATCTGACACAAAGCAACGTGATTATTGTCGAGCATTTTTTTCTTCTTTCGTTTCCTCTATGCAATATGTATTATCGTTTCGATATGTGTTTCGCGCTTCGATACACCATGTGTTTTTTTTTTGCTGTGCAATTCAAATTCAATTTGTGTCAACGACGTCGCGCCCCCCGCTGTACCTTTCCAATTACCCTCCTCCACAAAAAAATACGACACCTGCAATTTGGTATCACAGATTTCTTGTGCTGCCCAACGAACCATATATTAATTTTTAAATCAAATTTTTTCGAGGGAGCGACCCCGAAAGGTATGATTTAGAGCTGTGCCGGTGGCTCAAACTTTATTATCAAGTGCTCGTGTCGCAAAACAGAGAACACGAGGACATTAGGTCACCTCTTAGCCTAAACAAAAGTTCCCGCAATGAGAGGGCAAAGTACAATTGGAAATAAGCTTTTGCTGATGAATTAATTGTTTTCGTTATTTTTTGTGGGCAAAACAATATTTTTCCAAATTTCACCGTGCGCCTTGGTCGGCATAATCTGGTTTTGACCTCAATCGTTATGGCTTTTTATCACCCTCTTCGCCGTCTGGTATCCACGGTATTGCCCACAACTCCCAAACTACCATCATTAATGGGGGTGGTGGGATAACCGATGACGGACAAAAATTACTGCCTGCATATGTCGTCCAGGTGGCTCGTGTTGGTGAAAAGTCGAGGGCGGGTTGGTGCCGCAATCATCTCCCACCCTATCAATTTTTTAACCCCTACTGTTACCCATGGGTGGGAATGGTGGCGTACCCAACTTCTTCCTCCTTTGCTTCTAACACATGTTGTTTCGGGTAGAATCACAGCGGAAGTGACGTGTTATCTTGTGATTATACGTCACGTTTACTTTGAAGGGAATAAGCGGAAAACATAAAAAATAAAATCATTTCATTTCGGTAGAGTAGTCGTCGATTCAGGAGAAGATGATGACGATGAGACCTGTCATATCGCCATTCTGAATTTATTAATTACGGTAGTTGGACTTTATTCTAGTCCCGATTTGGTTCCACTTCTTTCTATCGTAAATAATTGCCGCTCAATAAAATATTGGTCTATAATATTGTATTAATTCAAATTGATTATTCGAATCTATTTCTAAGCATGAAATTGTCATTTACATCTGCTGTTTTGTTCCACTGTTCATTCGAAATATTTACGATGATATATGCCCGTTTGTTTCCACCGGCAATTGTTCCAATATTTATTTTCGTTCTCATTAGAGTATAGGCAATGTCGTGTTTCGCCCATGCAGAGAGCGTCTAAGCCTAATTGTGTTCATGTTGTTATTGATTTTCAGGAATATACCGAGAGAAGTGCAGTCTATTTAGGGCAGGGTTATGTGCGGATTCAAATGCAAATATTTGACATTGAATACAACCAAACAAAAATGGCCGCAAAACCAGTTCAGAAAAAAACCCGTTCGCTTTTGCTCGATAGGCGGCGCTGCCGGGCCGAATTCAATTAAGTAAAAGCAAAAAATAAAAGTAATTGTTCACATTTCTCACTCTCTCTAGACTAGAGTCTAGCTAGTGATCTAGAAAACGTAAATATACTTTCGAATTAGCGACTAGCGTAAATTTGGAATATAGTGGGCTATAGATAGATATTAGACACTAGGTCTAGCGACACTTCACTGTGTTTTGCAGCCTTGATGCGCAGATAGAGTTGTCACAATGCAGAAAATATATTTTTCTATCAAAAACAGTTTTCTAAGTCTTCAAGAAGCACAAAATTGTACAATCTTGATTTGATTTGTTTTATGAAAACCGTCTTGGTGATCTTGTAAATCATTTATTAAGTTAATTTAGCGCTTCTCAAGAAATTTCGTCATTGTGACGTAACACTGTCTCGAGTATGAAGGCTGTTTACAAACGTCTAGCGACTAGTGGTATTGACTTTACGGCTAGTTAGCGGTTTTTAGCTTAGTCTCATAGAGAGCAATTATTAAAATTTGTACACTGCAGTGTATTTGTATTGTTGTGATAACGTCATCAATTCAGTCTCACTAATTTTGCGATCATCGGGGGAAGGTCTACGTTCTGAAAACTGGTTCCGCCTCGAATCTTGCTGACAAGCATCATAATTCTATTTTTAAAGAAATAATAACGATATTTCTAAATATGATATTTCAACCGGGAAACGTCAAACATGTCCAAAAAAATTATCACATCCCTGTAAACCCCACAATGTCTTCAGGGATTTTCTGTTTTAACAAGGATTGTTGTCATTGTGGGCTAATTTCATCAGCACTTTTATGATTTATGGAATCTCCTAGTCAACAGTGACGCGTGCAATTCACGTGATCTGTTCACTCTGCGGCACGTCATAAAAGTGCGTCTCCCCAGTTGTTCAACCTCCCCGAGGGTCGCCGTTGTTGGTCGTAGTGTTGTTTGCTGGTGGTGTCGGTTGTGTGTTGTTCTCTCATTCATTCACTTTTTCAAGGAATGGCTTTGTCTAACTCTGGTCTTTCTTTGTCTCTGTGTGTGTGTCTTGTCTCCATAGGGGTTTCGGATTCGTCACATTCGCCGACCCAGCCAGTGTAGACAAAGTTCTAGCTCACGGCACGCACGAGCTAGACGGGAAAAAGGTATGGAACAACAAACACGTCCTATAATAGTGTGGTGGCAACAGTCCCACGAAAAAGTGATTTTATTTGTGCATGCCGACGGTGCCAAAATGGTGAGCAACTGCCGAACCAGTTGTTCAGGATCGAAATTCACCTAAAATAAATAATAAATAAAAATAAATCATTCAATTAGTGTTTCGGAAAGACCAGATGCAGGACCTCAAAGTTGGACAAGACTCCTAATTTTGTGGTACCATTGATCAACTTTTAAAAGGAATACGATCGCGGATCATATCTCTGTTCACTTGATCACGTGATCGATTGAGCAAGTTGAGTCAGCCCTGGCAGCATTAACCGTTTGGCAGCGTCGGCGCGAGTTCGAGGCCCGTCTGTGGTTTTAAAAAAAAATAATCTCAAAAGATTGTCGCCAATTTGTTGCTGACGACGACGTAGATTCTCGAGCACCCGGTTCGCAATCACTTGACGTGCAAACCAACAATAATATTAGTGTTCCTCGTAATTGCAACGCAAGAACGTACATACATATACACACACACACACATATATATATACATATCACACATAGAGCTTCCAAACACTTAGTGCAGTTGTGTTTAGCTTGCCGCGTGTGCGTTCGTATTTTATGATGTGTTTATGACGGTTGGCAGGCGGCCATCTTGGATGATATGTGCGGTCAATGTTTTTTTTTTCTTCGCTTTTTTTACACGTCTCACAATATTTCGTTCAGTCTTTTTCGCGATCCCTAAATTTCGGTAGAAAAAAAATCGGTTTCCTTTTTCAACGAAAGTGAGTTCCTGCCCTCGTTTATCCCTACTCTCCTCCTTCCCTCTTACCAGGGTATCGTCGTGCCCCGGCCTCCTTTTGCGTTCACGTCTTCCCTCTTGGTTTGTTTTTAGTTTTCTGACTAGAATTGCGACTTCCTGAGACCTCTTACTTACATAGCAACAAATAAATTGTCAAATTTTCATCCCGTAAAAAGGCTTCGACGACAGAACATCTTATTTCACATGAAAATGTTTGTTCGCCTCCGACCAAGCCAAATGAAAAGTTTTGTTGGAGAGTTTTCGGCAACTGTCAAAAGTTAAGATAATTTTAATTTCTGTAGAAAAAGAAATGGGGTTATGAAAGATGCGTTATTTTCGTCTAACAATTTGGAAAATAAAACCGAACTTGAATTTTCGAATTATTAACAAATTACACCAAATTTGAAGAGGAAATAATATACACTAGTGACAGTAGGAGGCAGTACACACTAAAGTGCCGAGACCCACAAAACATTTGAAACGACCAAATTATTATTCGACCTGACAAAATAAATCTATGAATTTTGTACATACAACAAGTATTGAAAAGTGTCTGTCTGTTGCGGAAGATCTCAGGAAGATGTACTCTACGCACATTTGCGTGCATGGAGTCGTTGTTTTTGTCGACAAAATGGTCCACAAAACAAACCCGAACTTCACATGCTGGCGCGCGTAGTTACGTCGGTCGAAATAGTTCCATTCATCTCTGCGACGCGCTTATTTATGACCTCGCCGAGGAATTTGAAGGATTCTGCTTTTTTGAGCACTGTGACGCAACACAGCGGATCGGCAAATTTTCCCCGTTGAGCTTGACGAAAAAACACTAACTCCAGGCTCTGAAATCTGTTATGATCTGCGCGGCTAGTGACGCGAGCTCCAGTCCGTTTTGCATTATGGTTGGCATACACGTAGCGGCATTTCAAATGTTTACAATCGGGGTAGCGCACCCGTCGTAAATACTCGAGCCGTTGTGTTGTCCGGCGCAAGAACCGCGTTGCCCAAGAGGTGTCACTGATGGGCGATGATAGCCTCGACAAGTGACGACTCCAGATAGGTTGCAAAGCTTCGTCGATTGGTTATCTAACCAGTGTCTTTCGGCATTCCCTTACAATCTAAATTATGCCTACCTGTAGTGGTGGTTAATGTGTTAGCGATCACAATCCCGCTCTGGTAAATGGGAATCGTGAAGCGGATCCCTGTACTGCGGATAGTGGAGCTGCACCCTGTAGTGCGAAGGGGGGGGGGGTTGCAGCACACTCCACCTTCTTAACATGAGGTGGTGTGGTTGGGCAGGGTTGGTGGTGGTGGTGGTGGCGGCAGGCGTCCAGGCGTTGCGACACAATGCTGCCGAAGCCATGTGCCAAGTGGAACGTGACAGCTCTCGCCATCTCGCGACGACTAATTGGCTCCAGAAACCATCTAATCGTCTTTCTAATTATGTTTCCACACCTGCAGCTAATCACCTTAGTCCACACGGAATATATGTTTTTTCTCCCACCTTCCTCAATCTCCTCATCTGACCGAGCGCTAACACTTAAAGCACTTTCTTATACAGTACATAGTACGGCAACGAGATGGTCTTTGATTGCAATATACTTCGATTGTGTCGTCAGCAATGGTGCAGACAATCGCATCCGCTCATCCAGGACAATCTGTAATGATGTAAGAGGCAGGTCGAATCTACTTCTATTTAAAAAAAAATACTTGTGTAATCAGAATTGATCTTTTTTAATTACATCATCACCAGAAACCGCCGGTGGCCACGCTTCTTCTGACGGTTTTCAAGATTTAATGTTTATAACGCTACTGGTTTGATGGCAACCTCTGTCCTCCAAATCTTAACTGAGTTTGTAGATTTTTCGTAGATTTCACATGACCACGCCATAGATGCTTTTTGAACGACTGCTAAATTCGGGAAACATTTCTTTTTCATTGGCCAGGACTAATGCGAAAGTTCGCATACTCTTATTCGATTGTTGATTGTCGATCAGCTAGATTCTCTAGATGGCGACCTCAGAGAATACAATTACCACCACTGTTTAGACTATCAATATGTGTAGGTACCATTGTCATGTTACATTTGAGGATGCGTCTATATTCCTCGGGTCTATTCAGTACGACTGCCCGCCTCTGCATCCGATGATCCGTCCCTAATTAAAATCTTTTATTTTTCTCTATTCTATTACAAACGTGCTTTGTACAACGACGACTCATTACCAATGTGTGTGTGTGTTGCCCAAAATAGGTCGGCAATAATTGCCTTTGTACAATTTACCCATATTGCCGGAATACGCCGCAGTCAATCTTTTAAGCCTTTTATATGATGCCGTCTCTGATAGCATTATTTTCATTTTTATTGTTCGCGTTTATTCACGTTTTAAGCCATTGTGTTCTCCTGTTAGTCTGGACATCCCCATTATTCGGAATGCCTTATTTTTGCTGGCACTATTACTAGGCTACAGTTACTGTCGAGACGAGTCTAATAACTTCCTAGACTTTTAAGATTTCTTGACGCAACCAAACTTTCCTGAAAGTCAGAAATACGATTTTGAGGCTTAGAATTATTTTACAGCATGAACTCCCCCCCCCCCATCATCGTTATTATTTCATTTTCTATTTTTCAGTGGTGTCCATATATTTGCATGCACGACAATATTTTGGTTCACTATACAGGATATCTTTGAGTTAAAGCGTTCTGAAGGTGCCACAGGAATCCTAATGTGTGGGCAAAAGTAAACGATAGCAGCGTCCAGCAATAATAGTTCAGGGATCCGTGACCTGTGTCTGTCTGTACGATGTCAGGTGCACGCCCCCGCCTAGGTCGGAAGCCTAGATTAGGCAGAATAATCAGGTCACCCCCTAGAGGTAGGATTTTGAGGTTGACAAAGCGGGGAAACCCCCCGTAAGAAACATTAAGAAGATTAGTGATAATGAGTCGAACTATAATGGATCAATTTGTCTTGTACTGAATGGGACTATTATAATTGGAGCGCCGTCGACGTCACCCAATTTTGTTAGCGTCGGTCGACAATTTACACCCCCCCAACTCTACAATCCTGTCACGCCAATTTGTGACCGAGAACGTGCTGCATCCTTTTGGAACAATACCAAAACTGCAATGCATTGTTGTTGTTTTTTTTCCTTTTCGAATGGTCGCTCGCTTTCGACACATTCTACACGCGAACGCCTATAACTTGTCCGAAATGGTCCTAACTTTTCCTCTCCTTTTTCTAAATTTCCAACCTACTTAACTATTGTGCTTCCCCTATAGATGGGGGGACGAACTTGACACACAAAGCGGACCCTGATCTGGAAAAAAAAACACTGTAAAGGTCCTGCGTCAAATACGTGACAAAGGACGAACAAAATTAGTTCGAATCATGCTGTCTACATTTGTTCATTTTCTACAGTATGTGTACATATGAAGTGGTTCTATCAGTACGATTACCATTGAGACCAGAGGAGAGTCGAAAATAAGTTTCTGATGCCATCATGATGTTACCGTATTTCTAGAAGGCAGAAGCTCTCAATTTATTGAAAATTGAAGCCCTGTGTCGTAGCTCAATTTTCTTTTATTGTAGAACTGGTTATCATCATGCAAGCCTTGAAGTGTGGTTGAATGCTTTTTGTATGTACGCAATTATACGTGTATTATACAAATGCAATTGTGAATGTCAAAATAGTGTTCATCAAACGTGTAATCAGAAATTGCATTTACACAAAACCCGAATTGCTCATTCACACAGATGCCACTTACCTTACACTTCTTTATGCAAGAGCATATCATTTACACATGAAGCACAATACAACATTACAAAAAATATTCATGAAAGTGCTGTCATTGCAATCATGCACAAAAAATTGTTCACGGGGTGCTTGAGAAACTGAAAAAATAAAATAGTCAAACACTCAGGAACTTGTCAGAGTTTTGAAATTCTAAACTATCCAAAGGAAAATTTGCTTGTGTAAAACTGAAATAATAAAATAGTCGAATACTCAAGAGAACTTAACACAGTTTTGAATTTCTAAACAATCAAAACCAAAATTTCAAATTTAAGTTGTCCTGAAATCCGAATTTTTAGCATTGTCTTAATATTTGAAATATATTATTATTTTTTGTAGGTGTTTGGAACTCTTAATATTTGAAATATATAATTATTTTTTGTCGGTGTTTGGAACTCTCAAAAGTCAAAAAGAATATCTAAAAATTAAGTTTCAGCAGATTTTGTTTTTAGCAGTTTAGTTGACTCTGTAGAAGGGAAATTTCGGCTTGTGTCACTTACGTCTAATGATGTTTTTTTATTCCTTTCCCCTCGTTTTCGGGCCAATTTTTTGCCGCTCCGTCCGAAGATTGATCCCAAAGTTGCCTTTCCAAGACGGGCCCACCCCAAGGTAAGAAAAACGTTTCATTTCTTGTGAGTCAGGCGAATCCATGCCTGAAGCTGCTGTTTGATCATGACTTCGCGGAGCGCGGATTCGGTGCCAATCCTGGCGCTCTTCCTGACTCGTCGAAATCGTGGTGAAACCGGTGTTAAAACAAAGCTTTGTAGTGCCAGTAAAAAAATAACAACTTTCGCGAATAAAAGCGGTTTCGAAGACCGATTCGAACGAGCCGAGCCAAGAAAAAATATTAGAACATCAAAAGAAATAAATAAGTAACCGACTCCGTCTCATAAAAAAATATGCCGAAGAAAGTGCGAGTCAAGAAGTAGTTTCACTTCATGTTGGCCTTTAGAAGAGATTCTAAAAACAAGTTCCAGACTCTGCTTCTGAATTCCAATGAATTCGTGGAGTTTCACTGTTATTTTGTGCTACGTGCGTTGGTCAAATTTACGCATATTTTTATAATACTGCATAATTATGTGTTATTGAATGGACAACAGTCAAATTATTTCGATTTCAATAAGAGAACTTCACAAGTCTCCTGAACGCCTCTGTTCGCCCAGAGCAGTAACTTCCGAATTCGTGAGCGAATCGTTTCTTTGGAGTTGAGTAATGTAGATCCGCGATAAGAAAAATCGCTCCACCGGTAGACAGACGTGCCTGATTTCAATACAGGCAGGATTATCTCTTGCGTGGCGTTTCCAACTATGGCAATTTATGTGTGAAATGCGAAGCGGACCAATTTCCAAATGCGCCCGACAACCCGACGCGCCCTTCTATCGAGAGCCCGCAGCAAGTGCTGGAGCGGCTGGGGTGGGGGTGGACTGTACCCGTCCATATGGGGGGTAACATTCAGATTTCTATAAATTTTTGAACGCGCAGCGTAGGGCCGTTTTTATGGATCGCGGAGCAGGTGAATATATTTAATTTACGCACTCGCTTTGCATACTCGCAATTTTCTTTTTTCATCTCCCTTCGTTCCTAACCCCTCTCTTTCTCACCCCCCTCACCATCCCATCACTTCTGCCATCTCCCCATATACTCCCTCATGAGACCCCCATGCCCAAGTACGTATACTTACATTTATATAGCGTGACCTCCGCCCACGCCTACTGAATCAAAGTAGTGAGCGTCTTGACGATTGCCAGATTTCTAACAGTTCTTGGCGCAATTATTGTTTTCGGTTTCTTAGTTTCTTTCATATTTGTGCCTACGTCATCGCGAAATGTTTCATCAACATTTAACATTCTTTTATATTTATAGTTCTACGGTACACAAAATGCTGTGAACGCGATTCTGTGTCATTTTCTGTGGTAGCCTTATTTATCATGTGTCCAAAGAAAGGTTCCCTTCGATTAGACGT
Organism: Mycogona germanica; assembly: GCA_034698785.1. Lineage (NCBI taxonomy): Eukaryota > Metazoa > Arthropoda > Diplopoda > Chordeumatida > Chordeumatidae > Mycogona > Mycogona germanica. The sequence goes on along the minus strand of JAQGBY010000185.1, from coordinate 32,884 downwards.
GGGTCTCAAAAGGATGTACTGTACTTACTTTCGGGTTCCAGAACGCGTGTTCCGTGTTCCCCGCTTTCTCAAACTATATTTGCGATTCAGATCTCGTAGAGCAGGGATTCTTAACTCGGGGTTTCGGGGATGGGGCCCCAAATTTTGATCTATATACCGGACTAAAAATTAAAACCGATATCCACCCTCAAACTTTCAAAATTGTATTTTACAAAAGAAAACTAGATTCTTTTTTTTTTACTTCTGGAGGTTGCGTAGATTTTTCATTAATTTTCAAAGGGGTTGGTTCGAGCCAAACATAAAAGGTTTAGAACTGCACTCGTGGATGCAGCATTCATCCCTTCCCCGCCCCTCTCAACTTTATTTTATGAAGTCATAATTCCTACCGATGCCCGATGAGTTCCTTCAAAATTCAGCAAAACGAAATGACGTCCTTCTGCCCAGGTTGCCGAATGGATTGTCATATATTGATACTGGGGAGGGAGGAATACAAATTATAGATTTTTATTTTTATAAATATGTAATCGAACCGTTTGATCATTATTTGGTCGATTGTTTGTTTTGTCTCAACGGCAATTTTTCAATTTGGGATCTTGACTTAGTTAAAATGAAATTTGCGCTATCTATCATTTGAAATGGTGGCATAAAACGATGCCTGTTCTTCCTTGCTAGTTAGTTGTCCAATTTTCTTCAATGTGGTTTATTCTCTTTTGGGTAACGGTTCGAACAGTAAAACTGTACATGAATATCCGATCCATGCGAGACAATTTCTAAATATGTTGTCCGCTAGAATCGCTTTGAACCCCCCCCCCCGCGTTGGACATGTTGAAGAGAAACGGTTTTTAGCGCGCACCATATGTGGGAGTGATGTTTCCCCTGCGCCCCCTCTCACCATCGGACCCGCTGGCACACATGTGGCCGAAATATAATATTTGCCGAACACCCCATAACCCCCTCCTTCCGATCGGCGAAGGAAAAAAAAAAACGTCGTTAGGGGGCGGTTGAGTTTGTGGCCGCTCGCACAGCGGAACCCCTTGTTTTTTGCCTGTCGATTCGCCCTTGAAACGTTGTTTTTCACTCCCCTCGCTCCTTCGACCTATCACCACCCCCACAGCCGCTTGACCCCCTGCAGTTGTTGTTGGTCGACCGGCAGACAGCCTCATTAGCGGCGCGCCACACATGCCGCCACCAGATGCCAGCGCGTCAACATCTTGTTTTGCAAAGAGCGTGGGCGCAAACGTAGTGTGAAATGGTACCAAAAATAAACACCTGATAAATGAATAAATGATCATTTTGATAATGATCATTTGTCTTGTAATATTTTTTATCTTATAATCTTTTCTTGAATTTTTATCAGCAAACCTTTTAGATCTTGGAATTTTATTCCAAAGTGGATATTTTGGGTCTGTTACATGGTGCGTTAAAATTTTACCACTGGCATGCAAAAAACTACTAATTGTCTCCAGACTATCGTCTGACACTCTCACAATTGTCACAATGACCATTTGAAAGCGCCAATTGAGTTCAAATATAGGATGACCGAGCAAAGATGCAAATCTTCCATAACTCACTGTCAATTCTTAAACACATTTCAGACAAAATTAATCTTAATTGGTCCAAGTAATATAATTCTTGAGGGCTGCTGTACACAATAACATAGTCGATAAACATTTGACGGCGCTAGGATCTGACGCGGACCTACTTTTCGCTGGGGGGGGGGGTTGGTTCGGAAGTAATTTGTAGGGGATGCATGGAGGGGGTGAGTAGCGAAATTAAAAACATCGGGAAGCTCGGGGTTGTCGAGAAAATGGCGCAGTGCGACTGCTACCAGAAGACAAAAAATTAAACTCGTCTGTGTGTTACAGTGTATCGACCGCAGGGATCATTTTTAACCAACATAATTCTTTCCACCAACGAGGACGAAGTTCCGACGAACTCCACGACCCTGTGCACTAGAGACAAGAGATCCTAACTTTTTAAAAAAATAATTTCACCATCAAAGTGGAAAGGGCGACAACGCCGGAGCATCTTATCCCTCAGAGATCATTTTCTGATGACTAATTATATTTTGCAAAAATTACAAGTTTATTTTCTCATTGCGTTGAGCATTTTCATTTTTTGTTTTGAAATGTGGCGTTCGTTTTTAATTATTGTAACGCCACGAGTGAATGGCGGCCTTTCGGTCAAAATCTTAAAGTAAGTTGAGAATAAAAAGAGATCCCCAGCCTGCATTGGAAAAACGTGTGCCCAAAATTATTATTTTTGAAGTTCTATTAAGATCAACGTTTTTTTTATTTTTAAAAGGGGTGTTGTTATTTTTCGTGCGGTCTACGATTCCCGCCACATGACGAGCCGCCGCTGTCCGCCTGTCGCTCGACAATCATCCCTTCAACCTTGCTCAGTCCTTGAAGTCTTTGAGATGGGAGATGCTGCTTGCATGTCGAGGAAACCGGAGACGTGCTAGACGTTATTTTTCTTTTCCACCCTCCGTTTCCTAAAAATGATCGGCGACGAATTCTTCGGGTGCACCGAAAGTGCCTCCCCCCACGAAAACGTCATCATGCACTGACTGCAATAAGTTCGCACAAACACGGGCACACCTCACCCGATACTTTCGCTCGCAGTTTGGCGAAAATAGATCATCTGTCGCGATTCGCGATCTCAGATCGTGCTGATATTCTCCTTCCAAAAAGGGGACAGTGCTTTTTTCATACGACAAAAATAATTACCCAAGCGTTTTCTATGAGTACGATTTTATTGGTTACGCGCCAATCGCCACCAGGGGTCATTAGATTCACCACAATTTTTGCAAGCAAAAGTGTTAGGCTCCAAGTGGCGAGTTTAATGAACTACAGTTTTTGGGAGTCACGTATGCACAGGGCGAAACGTCGCCAAAAGCGGTGCGAATCAGTCATTCTTTTTTTTTAACTATCCAATAAGAGGAGCTGCGCTTCTAGACCTTTCAATTCGTTAGGCGTCCCATCTTGACAATCGCACGATTGTGTCCCGTGTCCAGTAGCGGCGTCTACCGACAAAAAATGAACTGAGTGCCAGGGTCGTCGTTTTCGCAGTCACATAAAACTTTCTTCCAAAAACTTCGAAATTCTGACCCGGTATAGCTCCTGAAAAAAAATATTTAACAGAGTTAACTGATCGCCGAAGATGTCTAGATTGTCAGGATTCTCATTTACTAGGATGTCTTCTCCGCTATAGCTGCATTTAATATGTACTCCTATCAAACACACAGTGTACATGATGTACAGTGTACATGTTGTTTTAGGTCGATATTTTCTTCTTTTCCTTCTTACCATCTTTTCCATCTTCGTAAAATCATAAAAAAGGGTGCACTTTGGAACTTCTAAAGTGTTGGTTTCTCATCCAGGTAAACAAATAAATGTATCTAAAATATTTATTCATTCGCTGGGATAACAACACATGTATGTGGTAAAATTGTTGAAACAGAAAGTGGTTCGACCGTTGGATAATACTGCACTTAAAGGTCATTCCGAGAAAAGGGCGCTATTCGATGCTCGAAATTCGTTTTTCGGCCTATCCGACTAGTGGCTACGGTGACGTCTCCGGCCGCCCACCAACCAATTAGTTTCTCTCCATTCTTTTGTTGTGCACGAAGATCGCTTTTATACCGGTTTCGTAAGGAGACACGAGCGGAATTATGATGACGCGTGAGAGTGCAAGTGACACGTCAAGTGACGACTTGTTTGTTTCACTCGGATGCGCCGTTGAAATTGAGTGTCCCGTCTTCACTTCACCTCGCATCTATTTCGCCAATAAAGTAAATGTTCCCCGGGTTTCGTTTTTTTTTTTTTTGACTTACCGCTCGTCATTTTCTTGGCAAACGTAGAAAAATTCTGGTCCCTTTGGTGGCTTTGCTTGTGATAAAAACAGCATGGATTGCAATTATGGATACCGTTTGCAATCTCCAATGCAAAAATTAGACAGGTCTCAGCAATTCCAAACCGCCTTCGTAAGACGTGTACGTTTGCCAAATTATTGATTTCAACATTGAAAAAAATAAACATAAGAAATATTTTCACCTTATCCGCAATTTAACGGTACTTGTAGACACGAATGCGTATAATTAATTCTCTGCAACGACAGCCATAGTTTTAAGCGTCTTACAAAGATGTCTATCAGTTGCTTCAGGCGTCAGTTTTTGATGCTCAAAAACGTCTCATCAGACGTGAGTCATGTCTGAATTGAAAGACGCCGCGTTTGCGATAATCAATACGCGAATAAATGTTGCCCCTCTAAACAGGCAATCACTGCAATGATTGCTTTGCGGGAAAGTCGACATTTTGGCGTTTATGCAAGCTATCATCGCGCCACTTTTGCGCGTGAATGTTTCATTGGCAAACAGCGTTCGTCTCTTTAACTTTTTTTTTAAAAAGGGATATTAATGCAGTTGCCATCATTTGAATTGGAAAATGTATCTGGCTCCAAAATGACTCACCCGGGAAGTTCATATCCAGTTAGAAAGTTCTTAGAAATAATCGAGCGGGTCTCCATCTTCCTCACTTTTGCGGGACCATTTTTAAATTTACGGTTCTTTTACTGTTTTTCTTTTTTTACTACGCGTTCGTTTTAGTATTATTTTAAAATGTAGCACATGGTGAAAATAAATTTTTGGCAAGAAAACCAAGATTCTGGTAAGCGTTTTTGCATTTCGTATTACGCACTTGCGTTAACCCCTTTGTTTTGTGGATGTTGACACCACAAACATCTCTGCCCCCGTCCGCCCCTTTCCAAGAATGTCCTCTCCCATATGCAATTGATAATGAAGTGTCTTCTTTTGAGTTCGAAACGCGCCCGCATTGTCGAGCCTTTGAACTGTGAAGCACCGACCAAAGAGGTGTGATACTAGATCACCGATAGGGGTCTCCCATTTCTCATTTCTCATGAGTCAACCCATATCGAGTTGTTTCCCAGCGACTATCAGGACGGAATAAAAGCTGGATAGATTTTATGTGTAGGGTTGATTCTTTTTTATTTCCGAACACGTGCGCATGTTGAAGGGATGTTATGTTTGATCATCGATATGGTTAAAATCGTTTCTAATCAATCAGTGTGACCAGAAGAAGTGCATTGACTCGGATAAGCAAGCCGTTCACCAAACAACTCTTTGATGTCAATTGGTCTCGTTGATCATCATTTGATTCAAATTATTCTTGATGTCATTCCGTTAACGCTATTGATAAGCCTCCTCCTCCTCCTAGTCACCCTGAGTAAAAGTGTATGGCGCGCGAAGCCTACCCGTTACATTCTTTGTCGGCCGCCATTTCAGCACGGTTTACCATTCTGTACATGGCGGGCTGGCGTTGAACGAACGGATTTTTGCGTAAATATAAATCTGCCTGGGCGTGTTTTTTTCTTCCTCTTCTCCGAACTTTTTTTTCTTTTCCTTTTAGCTGCTGCATGTGTTTCGGTTGGTTCCCTTTTGCCGGACGGATGATGGCAGGGCGTAGGGAAGGAGGGAGTGACGTACGTGGCGTAGGGTGCTGCTGCTGCCGTTGCTTAGCCAGGGAAACCGGAAATAAGCCCGCGGAACATGTCATCATCAAACGGGAATGGCGGTGCGCTGGGATCAGGCTTGCCGCGCAGCGGGAGTAGCAGCGGCAGCAGCGCGCGTGCTCAGCAGAGAGACCCCGGATCTATTTCGGGAACAATATATATACATATATACTATACATTATATTATCGAATTTCGCGATGTGCGGGCCAGCGCCATCTAGTTACAACCTCTGGAACCTATCCGCTGACGCACCGTTCGTCTCAAGTGTGACTTGCGGTGGCGTTTGGACGCAGGAGACGATGAGAATTAACTTTTGAGCAAGAGTTTGAAAATCAAGTGGTGAAGGTATTCGAAGCCTGACAATATCGATGTTTCCACAGTTACCAAACGGTATGCTACCATTGATAAATTCTATTGATGTCGGGAGTTGGACCACGGATCTTTGGTAGAGCACTGTACCGGCAATCCATAGATCCGTGGTTCAACTCCCGATCTGTGTGAAACTATATTTATCGCGATTACCAGTTCTAATTCAACAATAGTAAAATATTATTATAATAAGCGAGTTCGCCACTCGGTTCGTCTTCTTCATTCGGTGCTGTCCCGAATTCACCCTTTCTCGAGTTGTTCAAGAAGAGTTAATTGTTAACTAATGCACTGCAAAAACAAAATCAGTAACCTTTTTTATTTTTCGAGAGTCACAAATAACTCGAAAAATTCCATTTAACTGATAGTTTCAAATTATCAAATGTGAACAAAAAAAAACAGTCTTCAATTGAAATACAGAATATTGTGACAATATCATGAAATTTAGAACTTAAAAATGTCTCAAAAATACTTTTTTCGGTTTAAAATTTGTAATTTTGAACAAAATGGTTTTTCTCTGGTTTGACAACACTAAAAAAGACAAAATGCCTTAAATTTGAGATTTTGTTTTTGCTGTGTGAGCATTGCGTCTCGTCGACGACAAGTTTGCGTCATCCAGTTAGCAGTCCTGCAATTTCGACATTCGAAGAGCCATTTAATCAATCTTTATAGAGTGTTTAAAAGTAGTTTTATGTTACTCCTCCCTCTTTCAGCTTCATGCCGTGCGAATGTAAACCGATACACAAACACACAAATCTCTGAGGATTTCCCCCCGAAACGCTTCCCACTCACTACACTCTACGTTTATATATACAGTATGTACACTGCACAACAAAGCAGCGCGAAACAGTAGCAACACCAACAACGTGTGTGGTAACAAGATTGACGAGAGTTATTTCGGAAATGTCGTTAGTTTTATTCATCTCTCTCCTCTGTTGTTTTTTTCTGTTGTGTTTTTTTTTTTGGGGGGGAGGGGGTAGTAGGGGGTAGGGCAGTGTGTTCGCGTGTCGTCTCGCTCTCTGTCTCGTATCCGTAATGTCGAGTGTAATGTGTAATGTGGTGGCGTCGGCTACGGCCCCGTGCCCGGCTCGTCCGGGCCAACCGGCTGGAACCATTCGGCTGACGCCAGACGATTGATAAACCCGAATCGCCCACTGCCCGTATTTCCGTGCGGCGAATTGCTGACTATCGTGTTTCCAGGCGGGTGGACTCTTTAATTATCCCCCCCCCCCTCTCCCCCGTACCCCCTTGTTGTCATCGGCGGTGGGGATTCCAAATCGTCGTTTTTGTTGTCGTGTTTTTGTTTTCGCTTGTCTGTGAGCCCGTGGATTTTCTTCTTTGGAACACGCATGCGATGGCTAATTATCTGTGGTTCGGCAACGATTAATCATGCCGTGAACCATACCGAAAAGCCCATTAAGTTGCCACTCTCCTCCCACCTCCCGCCCTCCGACTTTCACGGCACAGGTGATGCAATAATGTAGCCGTGTCGATGGCCAATCTTGTAGAAACCCGGTGTGGCGCCGCTTCGAACGTTTTGACCAGTGTCAACATGGAGATGTGGGCAATAAATTTTAAAACAGAAATTAATATGTATATATAATATATAGTCAACTCATCTGTTAAAAAGAAGTATTGTTTGCAGACAGCTAGGTTGTATCCGTAGGTTGCGGATCGCAGTGTGTTAATAGCGTTTAAGAGTTTGTGTCATTTTAGGAGAATCAGGATCGTTGAAGTCTTTAAATTGTGGTAACTCTTTACAAATTATTATTGCTTTTTTTGTATGCACGTTCTCGTATTTTTTGGCTTGTGCATGCAATCAAAATGCGCGACAAAATTCGGCGGGGTAAGGATAAGGAGTGGCAGATTTCCCCCTGTCACAATCCGTTTGAAAACAAAAAAACTTCTAGAAATAGTGTTATGACGATGTTATCGTAACTGAAACGAAAATTTCATGTCATCCTGTTGCGAACATGCTGGAACAATATTTCAGTGGCCGGAAATCGAACCAATTATCTTTTTAATCACAATTACAGTTGGAATTGACATTAAGAAAATGATTACGTTTTTTCTATTAAAAATGAAACTTCAGTTTTGACCACAGAATAGCGTACTTGGCTTCATTCAGACCTGGTGGTTTAAGTTTCCGTGTATTTGCGGTGCACTCTATCCTCTGTTGCGCTCACGTTAGGTCTACAGGAAAAGACTGAAAACGACGAATTCTTATTATGTCGTTTGAAATGCGATACATTTGTGCCTGTGCACTTTTGTGTTGGGATCGTCTCGAGCTGGGAAAAATTTACTTTTAGTCGCTTGCGTTTTTGTGCTGGTTTCACAGCTAAACAAGTGTTTGCATTGGAAGTTTGCCACAAATGCCAACTTGAGCGACTTCAGGGGTCACAAATGCCCCGCACTGTCCGGGAATTTCGGGGGTCGTTAATCTGAATGCTTCAACTCACTCGCCTCTTTTTTTAAGGGGTGAAATGTGATCAGCCTTATTTATTTGGTGAATTCGCAGCTCGAATAACGCGGCAATTATGTTTTTCTACGAATTTCACAATGAATTTTTACTACGGAATCGCGAATCGGGGCTTTTAAGATTTGACAAGCGGCGACGAGAATTGAATTTACAAAAGTTCTACTATTTTTATAAAAAATAAGTAAATCACTTGTTCTACGTATCCTGTTATTCTAAGCATGCCAACACCCTTGACTATTAGAGGCCTCCTTATATCGCTCACATGTGACTGACTGCATTTATTGCATCTTATGAAAATCTGTAGATCACTTGTGCAGGGTACATGAGTCACCTTTTTTAGAGTTCGGTGAAAGTTTTAACGTCAGCATGTTCCCCAAATGGAATTCCTGAATCGAAAAATATATTGTTGGAAAATTCACAACCCTTTTCGCGAGATGGGCTAATGGGATTGTCGATCCTTAACGGTTCCGCCTTCTAAACTGCTGCTCTCCCCAGTTAATTTTTGTGTGCTCACTGGACTCGGGAGGTTGTAGGAATCGATTCAACTAGCCGTATTTTTTGTTCATTTTTTTGTGACTGCTCATACATACGCGTGTAGTAAAAAGGCATCGAACAAAAGCTTAATTGTTCTTCGTGCCTCATCGACGAGCTCGTTAATTCCGCACCCAAAATCCACTCATCAGCAAATTCGGTATTGACGATCACGTCTACTTTGGGACAAAGAATTGGACGAGAGCGAGAGTGGGAGGAATTTTCATACAATCCTGCTCCATTCAAATGCCCACAACTGATCATACGTCACTGATACGTCACTGAATCATGAACGGACTTTGTTTCAGGAGGGGGCTTGATCCACGCTCGGATATCAATAGGGTGACCCACTTTTCGAATAAACAAAAGTTCGGGACAATCATAATAAATGGATGAATAATATGTGTGTGGTCGAAAGCCTGGTTCACACGGGTTTCTGGAGAGAGCAGCTGGTTTGATGTGGCCTTGCTGGGTTAGCACTACCACGCCCACTTTGTACAGTCATCGACGCGCACGAAGCGCTGCGTTGAAATAATTTTATTATTATTATTCAACGCCTGGTAATAAGTAAAGAAATACGCAAAAAATCAAATAGTACAGGTGTGGGTTCTCACGTTAATTTAACATTATTTCACGATTGAACAAATTTCGAAAATTTTGCTTTAAACACTGAAATGTTTTCATTTTCACTGGCTCGACCCGAACTCAATATCTTTATTCTGAAGTCCGTGGAGTTTAGAGCTTCACTGTATGATGTCACCCGAAGTCGGATGATGCTGTACGAACTGACGACAGCCGAAACATGGTTACACACGTAAGAGGACCTTGACCGCCCCAAATTTCAACCTCAATCTTTCCGAAATCTCTTGAGGCTTGGCGAGGAGAAGAGATCAAGAAAGTGGGAAGGGAGTCTCGCTTATTTAAACTATTTTCAACAACACAGCAACACTCCGGGTTCTCTCGTTTTCTCGCACTCTCGATTTACAGCGTGAAACAAGCATATCTGCTTTCATTGTGTTTGCAGTTGCTCATTGTGTGTGTGCCTGGGCGACGCGGCGCATCGTTAGGAAACAAATGAGTTGTTTTGCTTGTCGCTATCAGTCGGTATTCGCCGCGATGACTCTTTTTTTTTTGGGCATTTGTTTGTGTGTGTGAGTCTGGAGCTGGGGTCGGGAAAAAGGGGTGGCTGGAGAAGAGAAAAAAATACCGGGCACGACTTTTCTCAGATTCTCAAAAGCGCGTTGTCGGTGGAGGGAAATAGTAGAAGACGCGACAATGAACGAGAAAAACCTGGGGCGGGGTGGTGGTGGTGGTGATGCTAGTTGTGAGCTGTGGAGCTTGTCATCCTTTGCGGTACTTCTTGTCACCCCGGTTTAATTCTCGTCTTTTTTCGTTTTTTACTTCGTCTTTCTTTTGGTGGGGTGGGGGAGGAGGAGGATGAGGAGGTGGGAATCGTGGCAGATGCAAGTCCTGGAGTCAGGGAGGAGACAGATGAAGAAGATAGAAGAAGAAAAAAAGTGGAGTCTAATTTTAGGGCGCGCGGGGTTTTTGCGCTCGAGGGTCGTCAGAGTCACCGTGCAATCGCGACTCGCTTGTAGTCTGTGTCAACGAGATTAAAGTGGTAGACTGGGTTGGCCTTCTGTCGAATGGTCGAGCGATATTAAAAATTCAAACAAGAAACATAAAGGTGTGCGATATCCGAGATGGATGTACACTTTCGAACTCCTGACGAAGGTTTTCAGAAGAAAATCCGAAAAATTGCTTCGAGCTGTACAGTATCTGAAAGCCTTGGTTAATCTGCATGGCTTCTGTATTTTCATATCTTTTCTGTCGTCATTTGTCGTCTATTGTGGTTCACGTAGTCACAATTTTTTTCTCCATTGATTATTCGGATACAAATCAAAAGTCCGTGTCATTGGGATTGTAATTGCATATAAAAAGGGGCTGTTGACACCATTTATTGTTGGGTTTCTGTGTTGTTACACATCTCCACTCTTTAGTTTGGGGGAAGCACGGAGCGAACGAAATGTGAAATGTGTTCGTTGAGTCGTCTCCGCATGCCTGCTGTTTTTCGGTCGTTTCACTCACCTGCTTGGTCGTCAAGCAGCCTCCGTCACACAACACTTGCGACCGTCGCTGTGTGTGCACGCACACGCACGTACAGTTTCTGCCGGCGAAGAGTAATACGAAATGTGGGTACAGCGTTTTGGACGATGGTGGTAAAAACACACCACAAAGGGCGGATCTCGGGAGTTTTTCATTCATCCCTCTCAGAAACGATTGAGTGGAGCTTAAGGGGGGAGTAGTGGAATAAAAAAAGAGGGGATTCGCCAACTGATTGTCATGAAAAAGCTTTGCTAGAAGTTTTCGTATTCTGCACACTTTTTGCTATTCTGCGAATGGATTCATTCTTACGAATTCTTATTCAATGAGCTTCTATGCAAAGGATTGGGGAAGGGGGAGATAAGCTTTATTCGCTTTTTTAAAAAATGATGGGATACTCTGCGAGGCGACTGACCCTTTCGCCAAAAGGCCGGACGGGGTGAAGTTAATTGTTGATTGTTTCTCCTCACACATCTGGCCTAGACGAAAACAATTCAACAAAAACGTAAACATTATAGTCGGTGAAGTGGTTTGTTTCGCTGGTCGTGCTTAATTCGTGGATTTATATGTTCACACCAAGACAGTAAAACAATTTTAATTGCCAAAATTCGATGAAACTGTTTTGTGTAGTTTCAGTTTAAATTTAGAACATGTATTCGTAAAAAGAATACTATTTTTTTTTTAATCAACTGTAGTCAATCGCACTACATGCGTTACGTTCCCCTCATGGTGTTTAGGCACTGTGCGAAGGGGAACGACCAGTACCCCGGGCTCGAAATTTGCGAGAGCCCGCGCCGGGAATCGAACCAGGGACCGGCGAAACCACAATCAGTCGCTAAACCAACTGGGCTACGACGAGTCGTACATCTACATTAGTGATTATAGTGAATCATGTAAATTAATTTGCTAATTTTATGTTTGTTCTAAAACCTTAATGTTGTTCGACAACTCTTTAATGTATAATTAAGATACCTTCATTTACCGAGTGTTTTAATATGAATTTCTACACAATTAATTCACTTTGTGAACGGCCCTTCGACGGAAGGGTGGAGGGGAAATGATCCAGAATGTGGGGCACCGTGCAGGGGATCGGACGTAATAAAGGATACCGGTGAACAATGTCGGACAGAGTTTAGCGGAAAGCGAGCTGGACATATGTGCCGGCCTGCGCCCCGTTCTGTGGGGCTGACCAGCTGCCGACCGTCCGGCTGTCCATAAGGTGTTTTCACCTGCGACTGTAACCCTGGGAGAGGGTGGGGTGGTGTGGAAGGTTGCCAACTGGTTTCGAACGGAACGGCGCAGCACGGGGTGCCCTCACACCGCCCGCTGAGACTCCTAAATGATTCCTGTCGTCAGGTGACTCCCATCGACAATTGATCCTTCCTCAGACCTGCACCAGAGAACTGCGACAACAAATTTGAACATCGAAAACAATATTTCACAAGCTAACGACACGACACAGAGCTGGCGACACATCCAGTCACGCCCGCAAAATAAACTGGCGTCTGTGGAAATTATCAGTTCACGTCAGTCAGCTTGCCTTCAGCCTCCTACTACTATTCCAGTCCCGACTGCAATTCCTCAGCAAAAAGTGCTACTTGAGATTTTTGTGCCAGCGCGCGCCCTCTTCGTTCGCGTCCGGGACGTCCGCCCGCATTTCGCACGCGTTCTTTTCTCCTCCCGACGTCTATTCGGCACCTTTTGTCCGTGCCCGGTGTCCTTGGGAAGGGAGCTCTCGCTCGCAACTAATTACGCGCAGCTCAGCTACGCCGAAGGAGGGTACCGCTGAAGCCGGTGGTGCCATCTGTCGAGATTGAGCGAAAGTGTTTGGCTCATTCATGCCGTTTTCATTTTGTAAGACGCTTTCCTTTTCTGTTCCGAAAGCCGACAACCGACTTCCCTCTATGCGGGAACATACAACAAACACAATAAACTGCAATAAGTAATTTGAAAAACTGAATTAACAATTGAATTGAAACAGCAATTGAATATCGGAAACGAGTTTCTGAATTGATTCTGACAGTGACGCACTCATTTCCGGTATTCGATTGCTGTCCAACAATCTTCTCCAATTTTGTCCAATAATTCACTCCACCATAATACCCGTAATCGTTGGTATTAATAATCGCCTGGAAAAAAATGTTAAAATGAGTGACAACTTTTCGATGTTTAATTTTTGACACCATCTTTTACAGTGTCGCTTGTTTTTGTGAGTGCGCGCATAAACATGGAATGCTGAGGGGGATGGTGGATGAAGGATCAACTTGGCGGTTGGTTGTGGGGTGGTTGGTTGGCATCGTTTGATGGTAAAATGAGGAATGTTTTGTTTGGACAAGTGAAGTGCGCTAGTGTACACTTGGCGATGTGAGAAGAACAAAGCCCGAAATTGCCGATTTCAATGCCGAGCGCTGTTTCCCCACCAACGAGTCATTCGACAAATGTTCCCAAACAGCAAGCAGCACTCGGGCAAACGAGACGCGGGGAGAAACAAAAATGTAAATGTGGTTTTGGTGTGTTTATATTTGCTTTTTTTTGGCCTTTGCGATGACGACCAAAAACTCGGGTATTGTTTGCTCGTTTCCTTTCCGCGCTCGCGCAAATCCATTTGCGGAACCATGATGTTTTTGCGGCCTCCTCCCTCTCCTACTTCCTCGTCGCGGGGTTGTATGGTAGAGACGATCGGGAACGGTTGTAATGAGTGACCCCCCCCACACACACACACCACGAGCACTTCCTTTTCACTCCCGGTGACGAGCCGCCACTGAATTACGACAGTGACGTGTGCACGGTGAACGCCCATCTGCTAATACCAACAATGTCAAGTAATCTATATTTTGGTTTATTGTACTGATTGCTTCACATGCTTGATTTGCTTGTGGCTCCGTCTGGTCGCCTTTGATGACAACCAGGCCAATTGGCTAGGATTGGTAAAGCGCCCCCAGCGGCGTCAATTGAATCCGAATGCGCAGCCAGAGGTGTAGCCTGAGTTTCGCTTAACCTTATGAGGCTCAACTAATTATTGGGGCCCAATGCGCGTCGTCATCGGTTGAGACAACTTGACTGGATGTCGGAAATGTACAGGATTGAAATGCCATTATCTTATAGGCCGGTTATCGTCTTTCAATCGATGGTGGACGATTCGGGTTTGTCGAGGGGACGTGCATGCATATGCTTGGTGGTAGATGAATTGATTATCGGACTGATGACAGACTGGAGTGGATAAAATATGAAGCATCAACTCAAAGGTTGGAGACGAAATTCGCGATTCCAAAAATTGGCAAAGGTGTCAAGTGTCCATATTGCATGGACAAAAACTGCACGGAGCTGGAGAAACTCAAACACACATTATCGTCTGCCAGTTTCGACACTTTGAAGCGAAACATGCAAGGCTGAATAATTTAAAATGCCGATTGCTGTCCTCGCTCCTGGTTGCGTCTGTCTGAAATGCCCTCACCGATTTTGCAAAGTCAAAGGAGAAAAAATCAAAATATTTCTGAAGAGTCTGAGGACGTGGAGTGGCGCGATCCATGTCCGAGGAGAGAGCATATTACTCGACCAGCTGTATTTTGAGTTTATGTTCTGGAGCAAAATGATTGGTTTTTGTTGATCGTACTTTCATTAGTAATTGTTATTCCGAAACATCTGGTTTTATTAAAATTCAAAATTAGTGCATTTAAAAAATAATTGTTGTCGTAATCGAGCGTCATGATTTTTCCACTGAATTTTCGCGATTCGCTGTATGAAACTCGTATTGCGTTCCCAAGTGTGGGAGTTGACAAGTGACAGGTTTTGCTGAATTTCCGAGTACAGTAATTGCGTGTTTCTGTTTGCGCGAACACACGCGCATCAAAATGTTAACTTTTGCGCACAACCACGCTCTGCTTAAATTGCGCGCCCGTCACATTTTCCAGTCATTAATCAAGCACGTAAATTCACGGAGCGGAAGTTTGGTCTGTTGGTGGTCCCCAATTGAACTCTGGATTGTAGGCGGCGATGGTGGCGGCACATTGTGGCGGCCACCACCACCGGGAAGCGAGGCCAACCCCTCTGGACGTTGCGGGCCGCGCACGATTCGAAGATGATGTTTTTACTCGACAGTAATGTTTGGCAGGTGTCCGTTAACGTTGAACATCAGGTGTTCCACTCATGGTGGCGTCATCTCGTGATTCCGCAGGTACCAATTTAGTCGGTAACTTCAGAATTCGCGCCACCTCTTAGCTCTTGATTGTCAACCTTCGCTGCATTTTTGCTATTGACCGGAAGTTCGAAACTGTCAGTGCTTCAAAAGTAAATGTTTTAGCTGACTAAAAAAAGGAATACCTCATTGGCTCAGGTCTCTCCGAAGTCCAAACACCCAGCTAGCCTCCTAGTTGATTATTGTCGTTGCTACAAGACATGGTTTCACGAGTAAATCAATTACAATTGAGGCGGGGGTGCGTCTGGCTTTTTGTCGGCCCACTGTGCGGCGTGCTCTCAGTGATTTGCATCGTGGATGACGACGGCAAGGCCAACTCTCCTTCCTATCACGAATGACAATCGACTTGCCAGTGAAAAGGGAGCTGCTACGAGGAAATCAAGTTGCACTGGCTCCGGTTTGGGGGAGGCAGGAGGGGAGAGACAGCGGTCCGACTAGAACCTCTATTCGTTTTAACGACTTCCTTGACGGGGTGGGGTGGGGATTGGGGACGAGAGCTCGCCCCGTCCTGTCTCCTATTGCATATGGGGGACGGCTCACCCGCGCATTGTGTGCAAACGGGTTAGCCACACACACACACACAGCTACATCTTCCTCAGACCCACAACTGGTGATGTTTCATTTTGATTTCTGCGAATGGATACGTTAGATTTCAATGAATCTGACTGTACCGAGAAGAGGGGAGCGGTGAGTGTGTCTGTCTCTCAAGAAGCTCCAAATATTAGCGCGATGGCCATGAAAACGAAATGGCCTTGTTCAATTTTTGGTGCTCTTCGAAAGAAGCTCACCTCTCACGTCCTCCTCTTGGTGCCTCGCATCAAACCATCTTTGTGTTTACAGACCAATCCCGAAATGGAGAAGAATCAGTAACTTCTGCGAGCGTCCGTAGCGCCGCATTGCGTGATGTGAAAGTGTTCATTTCTCCTTTCTTCAGCCAAAAAGTGCGTGCTTCGCCTAGGCGCACACGGGATCTCGGGAGGTATCTACCTGTGTATTTGATACCGGTTCACCTTGAGAGTGGCAGAAGGTGTTCTCCACCTCTCTCGCCATGTGTGATCGGTGGGAGCGAGAGAATGAGAACGAGCTTCCTCTATCCGCCACCAGCCAGGAGACCACGCAAGGGACCCCCCCCCTCTGCTCCTGACCAGCGAACTGACCAAACACAAAATCTTGCAACTCACAGTCCACCCGAAAACAAAGTTGTCATAATTCCCGAATTCGGCGCAGCTATCAGTGATTGCCTTCTTTAGGGATCGCAGGGGCTGCTCATTAGATAGATCGCGTACCTGCGCAAAGTCTGCATATCGAGCGAACGACAGTGGCAATTTCAGCGTTTCTTTTCTGCTGCCGTTCCTGTATTTCAAATTACCTTTTTATTTGATTTCGATTTTAATGAATCACACAACTAGAGCCTGCGGTAAATTTATAAAACTAGGCTATCACGTGTTGTCCAATTCGTACCTTGATTTGAAGAGCTCCGTGAAATGAGAGGATGTAGGGGTGGAGGGGGTATTCGTTAGACGCACCATCCAGCGCCCTTTGTGTTCCTGCTAGGTGACCTTTTCAATTTTTTTTCGCTGTAGACAACAATATCCTTGCTAGCGTCATTCCCATTCGCCATTGGGAAACGGCGCCTCACTTCTGTACAGGGTGATCGCTGAGTGTAGCGTTCAAATTAAGCATTCTAGTAGCCGTTTCAATTGGTGCTACATTGTGTCGGGAAACAAACGGTGCATCACACGAGGAACGTTCTCACATACTTAAATAATATTTGTATGGACATGTGGGATTTCTTTTTCGAGTCTTCGGGGCGTTGTTTGAGTTACGAAGAGGAGCCGTATCGCACACATGTTAATTTTTAAAATATGTGCCCATGCAAATGAGGGACGTTCGGCTCCTCAACGGCGAATGGTTTTGACAGGGAGAGGGTGGGAAGAGGGGACAGGTAGAGCCTGCTGCACCTGTGTCTGTGTCTTGTCAGCAAAGGTAGCTTTTTTCGGGGTGTGGTTGAGGTGCAGCGGCGCAAAATAGAAATCGTCAGTTGTGTTTGGAGGAAATCTTGATTTCACCTACTTTCCTAAGCATGATGCATTTTTTGCTCCATGGAAATACTATTTTGCACACAAGCGTGACTTAGCATACATAACG
Source organism: Mycogona germanica (assembly GCA_034698785.1). Lineage (NCBI taxonomy): Eukaryota > Metazoa > Arthropoda > Diplopoda > Chordeumatida > Chordeumatidae > Mycogona > Mycogona germanica. Next base: position 15,532 of record JAQGBY010000185.1, on the reverse strand, counting down.
AATCGTCATTACGTTATACTTTGCGTTTTATTCAGGTTTATGAGATAAATTCATGAAAAGCTCCATCGTGTAAACATCCTCTTTATTCAGACTTGTTCGGTGCTGCTAGCATTTTTTCCCTTTCTGCGCTGATTGCAATTACGAGAAAAAAAGATAGTTGAGAACTATAATTCTATGAAAATGTTTACGGCAGATTTCCTGGTTACTGAAGTTACCTGACTGCTACGTGAATTGTAAATATGACGGGTTGGTTGAAGTGGTTATGAAAAAGGAGGCCGTGAGACGCGTCACTATTCGACTGCCCTTGAAACAATCTTGGCTGTCGCTTGGCTCTTAATCGTTTTTTAATGTCACGGTGAAATTGTGTAATTGGATAGCGCAGAGGTGTCCAAATAATGGGGCATTTATATTATTAAAAATATATTATTAGTAATCTAAATCCGAGGAGTTTTTTGTGACAATTTAATGACAATAAATGCTGGTCCAAGGCTCCAGTGGGGTTTCGGGACAACTACGTTTTATTTGGGTAGATCGCGAATGCCATGTCTAGCAGCACTTCGGAGTTATCCGGCGTCAATATTTCAATTTGGGTAATGCACCCGTGAGCTCGTATCTAGGTAATTTATTGAAAGTTAACGGTTCTTTTTAACAGTTCGCCGTGCGCCCGCGAGCCGCGCTTCTGTACGAGCGCATAAATCTCTTCTCCCACCACAGTCGGCCATTTTGTCGGTGACGCTTGGGGTAGTAAACGAAGCCGGAATATCTAGAATACGGATCGGTTAGAACTGAGTTGTTTAAAAAACTTTAGGGGGAGGGGACCAAGAAGATACTAGAAAATCACTTCACACCATGCTTCTCTCCCCCTCCCCAACAATAATTATTTGGTGGTCGAAAACAGTAACGACCACCAGCGATGGCGGGAGGCAAATTTGTTTCGAGTTTGGGATGGCATTTGACATTCTATTCGTCACGTCTCGTTCATATTGTTTCGTGTCTGGCATTTCGTCAAGTACTGGCGCCGCCGTTCAAGCTTTAATACTTTTTCTTTTGCAAGAAGTTGATGCAATGGCAATTAGAAGTGTCGTGTGAATTTCACAACCCTTTAGATAATCCAAACGATATATTGTATATATTTGTACTTTACCAACGCTAATAAATTAATCAGTGTCCTCTTGAGACCCACACCTAAATGCGCTTCTGAATGTGCGTACTGAATGTCATAAAAAGATGCTCAGGTGAGAAGGTGAAGAGGTTCTGGTTATGCTCCAATGCTCCAAGTGGGAGTGGGAATGCTCCTGGTACGCTCAGGGCCTGAGAAACCCTAGGGTTCAGAAGGACCTCAATTCTATATCTGATTGGTGTAAGAAATGGCAGGGCCAAATGAATGTTGACAAATGTTGTATTATGCATGCATCCAGGTCTAGAGATCCTTTGCTACATGACTACTCCCTTTCTGGAGCGCCACTCAAGGCTGTTCAGCAGTACAAGTATCTGGGTCTGCATATGACCCCGCAATTATCTTGGAAATTTTAAATTCAAAGGATGACTGGCACATCAGCTGCTAGGCTTAGACATGTTCAGAATGTGTTGAAGGGATGCCCAAGTAAAGTCAGTGACCTACTTTTCCTTAGTCAGACCCTTGCTTGAATACTGCAGTTCAATTTGAGATTCTCACCATGTGGGGCTTATAGGGGAAATTGAAATGGTCCAGCGTAGGACTTCCAGATTTATTAGCTGTAGATTTGGTCTAACGGACTGCACCTGATTGGTCTCTACCCCTGACATAGATCCCCCCCATTTGGGGGCTGCTTGTGGGTGCATATTGAAATTGAAATTTGAATTTTGATGGAAGCTGAAACGCACATCGTAATGTTTGTTGTATTTGGCGTGGAACCTATGCAATGGCTTGACGACATTTGGCCTCATTTGTCGCCGCTTGCCTTCTGATTCGGCGACCGTTTTAAAAGTGCCAGAGGGAAGACCAGAAGCCGGTCAGTCACTGACCTTCCTTGACAGTTACTGGACGGTGCAGACACAATGGAGACTTCGTGAGATGTTGGGTATTTACGGGATGTGCATCGCCGATTGATAATTAGCAGGGGGGGTCAGTTCGTCTTTAAAACGGTGTCAGCGACCTCGTCACCTCCAACCCCTCGCCTCCGTGCCTCCTTATTCCCTTAACGCGCGTTCAAGTGGCGCCAGCGAATGCGCCATCTCCAGTATTCGCAGACTACTTTTCTGAGTCACCTAGCGGAGGAAGGTGGAAGCGTGTTTGTGCTTAAGAGGATTTGCTGGAGAAGCGAGACGACTATATTTATCGGCGACCGGCCAAAGAGTTGCGCTGGAAGTCCACCGCTTTCTGTCGTGGGTAATCAAAAATTTAGTTCTCTTCTCATCTATTAGAAGACACAGTAATTATTTTGGAAGCACTATTTTAAGACTTGTTAATTAAAATATTTTTTGTCCATGATTCAGAACTTCCAGGTTTAATTGGTTGCCGCTCCGTAGACGAGCGAGGCTTTGATTGTTCAAGTAACTTGGGTCGCTGCGACCGGCGAGTGTTGCTATTTCTAATCCTTGGTCCGTGGATACTCAGGAGGGGACACGCTATCTAGCATGAAGCGAACCGTCGCGCCCCCTAGTGGCCAGAGTACGTCTCCGCACTCGGCATATCTCTGAGCGTATATCTCTATATAGTGTGACGCGTGTTCGCTTCCTCGAAACCCAAGTTGCAGGTGCATAATTAATGGAGTTTGTCGCGAGCGCGGAGTCCCCAGTGGAGAAAGGTGGATTGGCGACGCTACGTTATCCGTGGCTCGCAATCGACTGACGCGCCTGTGCTGACCTCAAACCACCCACCAACTCCCAGTTCGTCGACACCTAATTCCCCCAATCAGCCTCCCCTCCCCCCTAAAGCCGGCTCATTCGGATTATTCGTCAAGTCATGGTTCTGTGCGTAGCCCCGAATATTTCCCAGTAAACTGTACAGTAGTGTATAGAGGACTGGATCAAACTTATCGGCTTTCCAAGACCGGGCTTGTGAGCGACCGGAACACTCGATCGATATCTATACACGGCTATGTGGTAGTTAAAATTCTGATTGACATCAGTTTCCGGTGTGGCAGAATGTTCCGTTCGACATCGAAACATTTTGAATAAAATAAATATTTTAGTTTGAGGTGATTTTAGATCTGTTAAGATTTCCTGATTTGCCTACTTTTTTATAATCAAATAATTAGTGCACTCATATACACCAGTGAACTTGACGATTTTGGCTACGATAAAAGCTACATATACAGTGTCTTTGCATTCATGTAGTGTTAGCTACAAAGAACGAGTATTTTTACATTACACTGTTTTGCGCTTTATTCTCTCTCTCCGCCCACCCCCAGTTTGTGATTTGTGCGTTCTACTACTTCATTATTTTTTGTATTTTCCGAAGTTTAATTAGTAAATATATTTGCAGCGTGTCCAGCGTTACACCTATTATATTTTTGTATTATACCGCTGGCTTCTTTGCTTTTAATATTAATATGAATAAAACAAAGTTATCCGTTTTCTGTCGGTATCCGGTGATTCGAGAGCGCTCTTGGGAAACGTTTTTACTTGGACCACCCTGTAATGTAAACATCATTCATCCAGTCCCGTCGTCAGTTAGAATTATTCAGTCGATATCGAGTGCCACGATATGGTTTCATTAGTAAATAATTTATTTCGATTCATTTAATACTGTACTCAAGCTTAACTGTTGGTGTACGAGTATATGGCAATGTCTGGATCTTTCCTCCCCTCCCCCAACACTTTCTTTGCGAAAGTTATGTTGTCGCGACGGTTGAGAAGCTACGCATATATTTGAAATGAATATGCGTTTGCGTGGGCACGCGTCACTGATCCTCCAGCGGTTGGCCGCCTAAAAATGCGTCGACGCTCGCCGCGCGACCTAAGACCGCCCGTGTGTGTAGTGGCGAGTCTGCCGCCACCGTCGCGAACGGCGCTGGGGTGACCAGGTTTCCTTTTCTCTCTTAAGAGCCCGTGTCGGTGGTGATCCCCGAGGCTCGCCCCGCCGTTGCGCAGGTCGCGGGCCACGCATGCAGTTATCACTTGAACGTAATTAATTTTCGGCGTTTCGGCGACGGTTAATCGAGTTAAAAGTTTTGGCTGCGGGGTTTTGTTGGAACGCGCGCGCGAGCAGGAAGAGAGCTAGAAAAAGCTGAGTGTGGTTGCTCGTTTGTGCAGTGCCGCGCTTTCAGACTTGGTGGATAAGGATGTGCAACGAGATTCGACCACCCACACTCACACCCTATTGCGTGATTTGTAACCCGTCCACACACCCCTTCACCAATTGCGGGGACGAGCGGCGTTGTGCTCAAAATTTCTTGCGTGAGTTTCATTGAAATCTGTACTGAATTTTAATCTAAAAAGGATGGTCAAATTTGACAACGACGTAGTGCTTCTTGAGAATGGTAGAGCGTCATTTCCGAAGGTCATCCTGTACTAGCTAGACGTGCTCACGAAACACTTTAAACATGGTATCCTTTCAGGTTGCAATCCTGCTTACGCCATAGTCTGATCGTAGATGTGGTGTCACAGCTTTGGACGTCTGAAAACGGAATTGTTTGTCATTTGTCAGTGAAACTGAGTTTGTCACTTCCCAACTTTGGGACATCTCTACGTTGATGGGTAATTACTGATTTAGATCCAAGCCCCGCCACTGCACAAGTCTAGACTTTCGCTTTTCCACTCTGATGTTCTAAAAGTTCGCGATCCCTCGATATATGGGGAGGAGGGCGACACGCGCGACGCGTGCATTATGAACTTTGCGGAATCCAGAACGAAAGTGAGTTTTGCCGACTATAAACACACCGGAGACCCCGTCCCGTGTGTGTGCCCACCTCTGCATGTATGAACCTGACGAGGCAACGCTTCCCTGCATAGCACACGTGTATTGTGTGATTGCCCTCTCCTTCAGGCGAATGCACATTGACACTAAACCGATCAGGCGCCACCGGAATACTCTGTAAAAACGTTGTGCAGCGTCGGGAAATCGACGCAGATTCGGCCGCTTCAGTTTTCCTATCGATCACCGCACTTTTTACACCAGGCCGCACACTGGAAGACGGAGCAACTCCCGACTTCTCATCAAGCGGTTTCTCTAATTCGAGCTCCTAAAAGTTTGTCGAAGGCAAGCTGGAGTTTTCCTAGATTGAAATTTTCAGCGTGTCGCTTTGAATTCTTTCGTCACACATGCGCGTTAGGCCGAAACAAATTTGGCAGTTTCACGGAGCAAAACGCGAAAAGCAAAATCATAAAAGTAAATGGTCCTTGAGAAAACGTGGCGTAGCAGCACACAGCCCAGTCTTTCCGTAATGCCCTTTTGCTAGAAGGTTTGGCAATCAACGACTCATTTAGGAACAAGACGTAGGGTTTTTTTTTCTCAAACCACGGAAGGTTAATTTTGAAAAAAGTAGCTTTGGTTGTGTGAGGAGGGATGGATGGATCGGGGGTCTCAGGAGGATGGACATGGCGTGGAACTTGAGTTGTGGAATGGCGGCGGAGATGACTTGCGCGCGCCAGCCATGAGCAGCGAAACGCGCGTCTGATGCGCGTGTAATGACACGGAGAGCGCGCTGCGAGTGGCGCTTTGACGACCCCACTCCCTTCCCCCACCCCTCCCCAACCTCCCCCCCGCGCGCGCCTATATGCAAATTATATTGGACAATGTCGTCGGCTAAAGTGATGTCGCTCGCCGGATCACCTTTCTCGCTCTCGCTCCGTTCTCGCTCGTTCGGCGCGCATCGCCTCGTTTCCCATATAATTACTGTGACGTCGTCGGAATTCCTAATTACTTCGCCATTTGCATATGTATACGCGTTCGTGTTCTCGTGCCACGCGGCCGCCTTCGTTGGCGGGAGAGAGGGGGGATGGGGGGTGGGGGAAGGTTGATGGAAACGCGTGGTGGCGCGCCGACACGTGCTCAGTGTTGCGCGCGGCGAACGCTAGATGGCGCCACTCTGGGTATTCCGTGGAAGATCACACTAAAAATTGAGTTGGCTTAATATTTTTTTTAAATTTTGCCTTCGATCTTGTTCGCCGTAAAATTTGCCAGCACGATTTCAGTGTACGCATAAATTTTCTGGTGTCAATGGAAAATACAATGCGCCTCTGTCATTTCACCAAAGCGTTTCCATTTCACGAAAAAGTCAACCGAAATGAGTATTTCTTTGATACATTATGACTGGGGAAATAGCTGAAGATGTTTTTAGTATGGCAAAATAATTTTAATCCTGTAGCGTTTGGAATTTCATGTTATTGAGCTCGCCAATAGTATGGTAGATGTTTTGTAGACGTTCGTCACAATATTTTTACTTCACCACTTTTAGTGCATTTAGGAATAATTGAGATTCCCGCTCCCGGAGCGGGAATCGAACCCGGGACCGACGAGACACAGTCAATCGCAATACAGAATTTGGCTACGACGAGTCGTACATTAATTAGTAATCATTTATGGCAACATTAACTAGTCTATTTATATAATTGCAATAATGACTATTGGTTGGGTAATTCATATTTTTTGGAGCAACATATGTAATCAAAATCGGGATCATTGGCAATTGACCGGTTGCGCCGAGAAATTATGCACATCAAATACAGGTTTATGTAGCATATGATTCGGCTTTTGAAACCAGCCACCATCCAGACAAATAAAAAATCGCCGGTCTCCGCTCACTCCACTCGTCCCACGTGCAAACCGAAGCCATGACGTCATCGAACTCTGTATTGACGTCATTCAAATTTCAAGGTACTCTGCCATGGCAATTAGGATGTGAGTTGGAGGGTAGCGTGGGGGGACGGGGATTTAGCGGAATGCGTGGGAGGATGATTGTGGGAAGCGTGCGAATATGGAGTCCTGGGGAAAAGCTGAATATCGGCTGCCGAGTTTTCAGCCTCGTTATGCCGACCGCCCATCAGTCACATTCCCCCGCGCTAACGAGTTGATGGGCCACTGAAGGGGAGCCACGATCTCTCATTAGTATGCACGATGTGTAATAATGGTATCGAGGTAATTGAATGTTGTAACTTGTAAACAAGATAACAACAACAACAACGACTGATTCTCCCCCCGCATCGTCGTCTCAACCGTCTCCATCCGAGAGTATGTGAGTGTCTGTTTCCAGTATCGTCGGCCAATGTCCACAAAATGAGCAACTGCCACGAACCGTCCATTGCCATTCGAAACTCGGATCGATACCGGGCTTCATCCATCATCACATTTGTCAATCGGTTTGCACTGGTGTTCTCAGTTGAAGTGGATGTTGTAGTGTGACGGCTGCTCTCGTTTTGTTGAACCGCTGCCACCAGCAGCGCCACATGGCGGTCGACTACCCAAGTAGAAACTATTAAGCCTTTAACTTACTTTTTAATAAATAAAAAAATAGACGTGCCATGCAAAACGATCCTACAGCCAAACATTTTTGTACACCTCAGGGATGGTGAGCCAGGAAGCAAAGGCAGGGATACCAAGAAGTGTGTCTTTCTTTTCGCGAGGAAATTGTTTGATGTACATTCGTGATGACTCTGCTTCACCGCAATTGGAGTTCTCGTCGTTTCCAGGCTGTCGGCGCAACTGAGCCGTTGTTCGTTATGCCATCGGCGGTTAATTTACACGTGCGCATCGCCTTTATCCTCCCCACCGCTACCGCCCTCACGTGAATATGCAAATGACATGTTCCGATCTCCGTGAACAATTGATTCTGGCGCGCGCGTACTCGCGCGCGCCCAATGGTTGCCACGTGCATTGTTCACCCTCGAGAAAGTCAGCGTCGCCTCACTCCTAAAATCCAATCTCATCAGCGTCATATTTTGTTTGCTAGAACCCGTTTCTAATGATTTAGGATAGGAATCATTAGAATATTCGGTGTGTTGTTTTATATATGCGAGAGAACGTAATAACGCATAAATGCGGGCGGATGGGATGGAATCCTTGTTAAGGGGGTTTACCTGCTTTGCAAGCCTCAAACTTGGTATTTTTGCCTAGTCCATGGAGGCTGACTAGGTAGTGATCTTTAACCTCTACCCTGCGTCGTAGAGGGTCTAGTGTATTGACGAGTGTGTCGCCGTTTATGACGTACGCGCTGTTATGGTAACGCGACCTTAACAGATAGGTTAAGAGTTGGCATCGGTCATGTAAAATAATAATTCACGATGTGTCTGCTTTAAGAGGCAAGCGCTGACTGATCACGAATGCCTATGGACGGCAGCTGCCAGCGTTGCATGACGGGTAATCCGGGAGATCGATGCGCTCCTGGCCTCGGTGGTGGTGATGGTGGTATGTGTACGCCGGTGGCGCATCTCGTGTTTCCTGAAAAATGTTGGGGGGGGGGTAAATTTGATGGATAGGTGGCGCTGTCGCAGGTCTCATGAAACTTAAAACTTTGTGGTCAAGAGTGGTCGAATTGTCACGACAGGTGATTACGCAATACTGGGCGTGGACGGCTGCTCCGTGGATTTATTTCGGACAACGTTACCTCGAGGGTATTAATTGCGGGATTTTCATAAGCCTGAGTAGGATATTTTTTTGGTGGTTCGCTATCGGCTCCGCCAAAGAACGTCCCTGTCACGCTCACCGACGGGTTCGAACCCGTAGTGCTCCACCAACTCGTAGTCAAACGCTCGAGCCACTGTGGTGACACCAGCGTAGAATGTCGGGTTCGATTACGAGTATATTAAGACCGACGTTGTGCCAAGATTTCAAGCTTTACTCATTTTTCCAAGAGTGGCTGAAATATTTTTGCCTCTCCAAGTCTTCTTTTAAATTGAAAATTATGCTTGAGCCGATTTATTGAAACAGGATGACGTCAATGCGAAATTTATGAAAATTAACCCTTTGCCTGAGCTCATTAATTCCGACGGAGCTCCGCGCCGCGGCTCTCCATCAACCGCTGCATGTTTATAGAACCATTTTCCACTAGAGATTTCGAAGAAGTTTCAGATTGCCGTCGTCTTTCTGTATGGTTTTACTACAAAAACCGTCTGGTGACCTTCCTGATAACCAGGAAGTTCGTTGTAGTTGCAGTAGATCGATGATATTGGAGATTGTGGGCAATTGTATCCTACCGCCACCTGCCCCATAAAAGACCAAAAATATGCGCCACCTGGCGATAAACGCAGGCGACCTTGCCGTCTACAAAATGAGCAAACAGTTTCAATTTGGAAGGACTTTGAGAAATTCTTAATGGAAAACGAGGTTTATTATACGGAACCAACAACTCTCTCGCTCGTCACAATTTATCGTACTTAGGCGAAGTGTGAGTGAATTTTTGAGACTGAAAAAATATAACTTCGCCGTGTATCTATGGTGGCTGGCGTTGCCGACTTGAGTGCTGCCGGTGAACGTAAGGGGGGGAGGTTGGAGGAGGGGGGCGCAGGTAATTCATTTTGAAAGCTCGCGAGTCCGACGCCCCCCGCACTTCCAAACCCAACGCCCGCCCTCTCTCCCTATTCAGGCTCCTCTCGCGTCTTTCGTAATTCGTATACATTAAATTCGAGCAAAAATGCGTGTTGCTGCTTTTCGTGTGTATTTACATATCAGCGGCGCTCTTAATTTATGAGAGCGCTTTTTTATTTTGTGCGCCTCGTCTTAAATAAATTCCGAAAGGTGCTCAGGGGGGAAATACATTTTCCAAGTGCCATATTTCCACTCTATTGCTCCGCGCGAGTCGAGGTAATGCGTCACATTTTTTTTTAAATTCCGTATTTTCTTCACTTTTTACCGGTTACACTGCGTAGCGTGTAAGCGGGTCCTCGTTGCATTTTGGAGGTTTGGTGATTGATATTTATTTTGCGAGGCAATAACGAAAATGTGGTTGATATGAAGATCTACGGTTCGTGCTAAACTACTAACGTATATAAACGTTATGCGGGCTGTTCTCTCTGTTCTTGGTGATGCACTAAGTTGAAATTACTTTTCCCGGAAAAATCCTTCGATTGAAACGAATTGAAATTGTCAGTTGACAGTGACGTTGCAGAACTGTTTATATTGGGAGTCGCATAACTTGTTTATTTAATGGGAGCTGCGCTTTTACATTGTCCGTTTAATTATTTCGCAGGTGACGGCACTTTTTGCAATTGTCGCCGCTAATTGGTATTAGTAGCTCAATTAATAAGCAAAAGAACTATTGGTTGCTCTCTCTCTAATCATTGGTTTACTACCTTTTGTAACGACTACTAGTTAATTGATTGTCTGGTACCGCCGCCAGAGGGCTAATTGGAGGATAGCAGTTTAAGGTGACGACAATAACGATGGTGTGGCCACCAACTTGGTTGCTGTTGCAATGGCCTCTCTTTGAGTCTCTTCGCAGATCTATAATAAGAAAATAACTCACTACACATTAGATATTCAAGTGAAGCAACGAATATTCATTGGTTAATTTTAGACCTTAGATACAGACACAGTAGAATTAATTGATTTTCAGAATATCGTTTCGTCTTACGCCTTTATTTATCAGGCTCGGTTGCATTTCAAATTTATTTTTGTTGCAATCACAATATCATTTTAAGGAAATGCTCGCATGATCTGTTTTTCGTTCGAATTCTATTTCTTTCATTTACTTTTAGTCTGTCGTCTACCAGACATCAAACACAGTCTGTGTTCTTGGAAAGTCTCTTGTTCGCAATGTCAGTTTTTAAGTTGAGAGCGCGCCACATTAGAAACTCATTTTTAAATGATTGAGTTAAAAGCATTTCGGCGAGAGTTCGCTCAAATTAATCTCTGAACGCATTAGCGGAAATGAATTTAAAAGAGCACGGCATCGGGCGCCACGCTTCAAGCACCGCTACAAATGAACCCAGACCGCCCCACTCCTAACTCCCCCCTAACACAAACGCTCTCAGGGAGCGACATCTATCGTCAAAACGACGAGACACGATCGCGACTTCTAACGTCTTAGCTCGACGATTCGACTATCTGTAATGTCTAGACATCACGTGAGACTGGATCTGTATTTCTGAGATTGTAAACGAAGAAATTTCTTTAAAATAAAATTTGTTTATCCAAACGCTTTCTGAGGTATTTGTTAAAGAGGTCCACCAGCGTGTTCGCCCTAAAACGTCCCAGGAGGTGGCCCGGTAATTTTGCCTAGCCCACAAAGGGATCTTTCGTCAGATCGAACGAGGTGCGAAATAATTTTTTCTACCTGAATTCCAAATAACAGTGGAATACCTTAAAGTTGGGTGGTCAAATAACGCGAGTGATTGCAATTGTTTTTGTGGTTCAGTCTGATTTGAGGATCAGGGTTCGAGCTCGATTCAGAGTGATTGTTGGACAATCGTGGTCAGCGCCATACAGTGGTTAGGCGGCGTTTTTTCTTTTCAATCAGCGTGCGGTGATGTTGGTGACAAAAAAGGCAGGTAGAGCGACCATCAGGTAAAGCGAAGCTCTCACACTTGTAGATGCCGCCAGAGTATGGTATTATTTCGTTTTTATTGGCACATAAAAACAGTGAACTTCTTCGCTTCGCGCGTTCAATGTCCCTGCGACCTCACGCTTCCACAAGATGGCGCTCCTGTGGTGTTACACAGCAACGCTTTGGCATCATTTCCCTTTTATTTAATCCACAAAAAGTGCTCGATCTGTTGAGATCTGCGAGGAAAAATTATTTGTCCAATGCCATTTTTGGTTGTTCAGTTTAGGCCGAGAAACAGATTAATTCGAATCATTTAATGGATGCCTCTCTATTCGTGCATCTCTGTTGAGAACCGGGTCCCTATAGTATATCTAGTACTGCATGTAATGCGACGAAAGAGCTGGTAAACCGTACGGTGGGTGCAGTGTGACCCTATAAAAATGAGCGAGCACCCGTTTCACGAAAGGTGAATTGTGTTTTTTTTAGCGCCCGTAGTTCCTTCAACTCCCCCTCTCCTTCCCCCCCCAAAACCAGAATGGCAATAAATTCGCCATTGGTTTCCGCGATTTTGGGCACAAATTTAAATCGCGTTTATGGGCGACAATTTCCGGCCCGGTTCACATTAGTATGATCGATCTGTGTTCGCACCGTGGCTCTCTCGGTGACTGTGACCGTGCCCCGTTGTGCATACACCTGCTTTCGACGGGGGCCTCCAACCGAGAACGTTGAGTGGTGACGTCATGTTGCCAAAACGTGACCAACTTTTGGAGCGTAGGTTTTTTTTTTTGCGTTGCCACGATTGACGTCACCATTTAAATGGTCGGTCGGCCGGTTGCATCGGGTCAGACCTGCGACGTTTTTAATTTGTGGTACGTCCATTTGTCATTAAAGCATTGACACATTTTAATCAGGAATCCAATTACAGTCATTTCAGACTAGACATGTAGGCATGCTTGATTGAGTTGGGTTGCGTTGGACTTTATAAACTTCGTTCTCGGCTGCACTTTTTCGAATTCAAACTCTATTATCTTCGGCACAGCGATTATTGAATTGGACCTCTGAAACGTCGTTCAGATCCTGAAATGAATATATTTAATTTTGTAAGCCTATAAAAATATATTTTTTTCAGTCAGAAGTCGTATTTGGAATGAATTGGAACGTCAGGGGTAATTGTTTTACAGCTGTATAATTTTTTTTAACTAAGGAAAGTCTCACCATTTGATTACAAGAACTCTTTATTCATCACCATTCATTAAAGAAATACCTATTGATTTTCTTAATTATTTATTTGCTGTGTGCACTTAATTTTATTGAATCGTGCATCATGCCACTAACTTACTGTGGAATGAAGTAGTGACGTGGTATATAAGAAATGGGCGTTGTAATGATCTTGTCCTGTGAGCGGCCGAAAAAGGTATACGGCGAATTAATTGTTTTCTGTCAATTCAAGTTTGGAAGCCAGGTCATCCGCTTGGCTAATTCCAATTCGCCCACCCACCAGTCCACCCATTACCCCCACCAGATAACTGTCTAAATGTGGGACGACATTGACGAATCGCGCTTTCCGGATCGTTTCGGTTGTTGATTCTACTTCCCCTCGGATCCTCCTCCAAGGTACCACCGACCGTATTTCCTACGTCTGTTCGACCGTGTCGGTTCTCTCCAGCCGAGGCGGGGTTAGGGGGTGGGGTGGGGAATGGGATTCTGAGGGGGGTGAGTCAATCAACAATATCAGGTCGCTTACCAGCCCCGTGGATCGATAATCGCGCCCGGTAATTGAACCCGTTTCCTCTGTTGCCCGGTTATTTGTGCGTTAATTGTGTCCTGTGCAAACCCAACACAAATACTATTTTATTAACTGACATTTTCAAATATGATTGATTGAGAGGATGTGGTCAGTGTCGAGTCAATCAGTGACAAAAGATCGGCGGTTACAGGCATATCGATCTCTTTTCCCCCCGGCGTGTTGCCTAATGAAGATTAGAATCTTCATAAATGACGCTGTCCTGGATCCAATCCACGCCTCCAGCATTAAATTCCTCATGTAACCTCGAACGCACGGAAGCCATTTTGATCGATGTTTTTTTTCTCACTGAAGAGGCCACCAGGATTACCGCACTTTTGTGACGCGCACAGCGATTCGAGGGGCGTCTCGTCGGCCGAGCATCGGAGACGGTGGCGCCATCGCACCGATCTCGGATCCGCCGTGAACTTGTCGGCCGTTCCGAGAGAGTGCGCGCGTATACCACCACCACCAGTGTGATGTTATGTTAGGCGACGAAATTTAATAAAGCAAAATGTCCCAATTGGCAAATCGAGCGCGGTCAGGTCTCTTAATAAGAGTATACAACCAATCACGTTGCGCGCGCGCTCGGTCTTGCCGCGATGCATCTCGGGAAGAAAAGTGAGTGCGGGCGGAGGAAGAAAAAAAATGGAAGGGAATATTTCGTGTGTGCTCCACTCTTGTCGAAATATTAAAAGGCCACAGCTTGAGCTCGCGATACGCGCTGCGCTTCATGGTGACGACGACGCCAGTGTACGTTATTATACTCGAGCTCACCTCAGCTTAGACTTTCGGATTATCTCCATATTCGAAAATGAATTTCACCTATTAGAGGTCATTGTAATTTTTAGAATGTTGTCTTTGCAATTGCAATTACATTGAAAACATCTATATAAGAAATAAATTTTGTGTTAGCGTTTAGAAGTCGTCTGAGAAGCAAGTTAAATTCGAAATTAATTTTCTGAATAATATTGGATGACCTAAGGAAGGCTGCTCAAATCCGTCGCATATTTTTGGTGCTTGTTGTGTGAACCTCTGGCGTACCAAGTAATTGAAATTCTGTGGCCGGGTTAAGGTGGCCTCGACCGTATTTGGCAGCGGACCAGATTTTCTAATGTCGCCGTGTGCTATATGGCATCCATTAATCAGCGCCGGGGTTGGGCAAAGTGAAAAAAGAAATTGGAATAGGTTGGGTGATGATATATAGGGCACACTGTTCTTTCTACAAACAAAATTCTCATTTCTTTTTTTGGCGCTTATAGACCTGGTGAACACACTGTATACGGCTCATACGCAGAATTTAATCTGAATGGTTAACTATACTGAATCGCAGCTGTAAAGGATAGTTAATCTTGGAGTTGCGTCTTGTGAGTAACGACGAATCGTGACAATGGTCCAAAGACAAAAATAGCGATCAATTGCAGTAGGTTCTATGTTAGTCGGTTGTCTTCTGTTTTGATTCCTGATACTCTGACCCGTTTTTAGCCGACGTCAAAAAGTCATAGATTTCAGAAGCCGAGGCCCTCGCCATTGCCCGCGTTGGCCGACCTCCCAAGACGATAGCTATACTTTCATTATACGTCACACGAGCTGACATTGTTTTGTCATGTACCCCCCTCACATATAGCCGGGACGGCGCATCATCTGCTATATACATGTACATAGTCCTGGGCATTGAAATAGCGCGGTGGTTCCCGAACCCTTTCGTCTCCCGCGCATGCGTTGCCGACACGAATATAGAAACGTTAATAAATGCTGATCTTGTTACAATACAGAAAAAATAGAGGTCATAAATTATATGATAATAATTCCTCCAATTAAAATCATGTGTGCATAAATAAACTACTGTGTTATGAAAACCTTCGCCTTCATACAACGTATACTCTGTACCGTCAAAAGGTGTCCTTTAGCCGCCACTTAATGTCCCCTCTCTTCCATTAGACGCTTCCCCTTTAAAACCCGCACTCCCTTTTTTTCTCTTCTTTCTTTCTTGATTGTCCCACCCTTCATTCGCCATTCATCCCATATGCGGCCCATCTTGTTCCCCCTCTCACACATTCCATCTCCTCTATTCTACCCGCGTTCTTTATCGTTGTTCCTCCCTTCTCCTCTCCTTCCTCTTATAACACGCGCCCTTCTCTTCCCGCTCAAAAAACAGTCAGGGTGGGGTTGTCATTTCTCTAGCACTATCCAGCACTCTCCATTAAAACAGTTTAAAATCTCGCTCAATATGCCACACTCCAAACCAGCCATCACATACATATCAAATATCAACATAAACAAAAGAAAAAAAAAAAAAAAAAAAAAATTATTGGATCAGCCGCCTGCCACATCGAGACTCCTTCTT
>JAQGBY010000184.1:0-56802 GCA_034698785.1 Mycogona germanica | reverse complement strand
TGTAAACTTAAAATAGCCGGTAAATTTAAACAATTAATTTTTTATTTCATTGGTGGTTACTGAAAACCCAGGCAAAGCCGGGAACCCCTCTTGTATTCTTATATTGTTAAAATATAGTACTGTTGATTGTATACTTCAGCTCGTTAATTGCCTGATATACGTACTGTTTGCGACTGGCGGCGCCACCAAATTGTTCTGCAGAATTTGTCGAGTAACGTTTTATGTTTTTGTTTTTGAAGACCGGAGGTCGGCGAATTGTTCCGTGAATAAATGATTTTTCGTTGAACCTGAAATAAATCGAAGCTAGAGAAGCAAAAACAGAATAAACATCGCGAAAAAAGATCCCAAAAATTTGTTTGAACAAACGATTTCAAGTGACCTGTTTTTGCAAGCTTTTTTGCAAAGTTATTTGATTTTTTGGTCGCGTTCAGCTTCTCAAGCTATATCGCTGGATGGAGTGATCACGCCAGCAATGGTGGTCTTCATTAAAGGTTAAGCTCCTCCGACTGAAACACTTTCGAAACTCTTAATGAAAATTGTTTTCTAGCTTGCTTTGAAACACGCATAATTACCCATCAAAGGCAAAGGAACTCGCTGCGGTTGTGTTCTTAATGAACCGTTTAGTTGTTGCGTGAGCACAAAAAGAGTAGAGATCAGCGTTTTAGAGGTCAGGAAAGCTCTTGCAGCACAATACAAATATACGTCCAGATATTTTCGTCTAACAAAGTTACGAAAGCATTAATTTTGTTTCGCTGCTCTTTTATATCTTCTTTATACTCCTCAGCCGATGCTTATCATCTTGAGACCCCGGATTCTTCTTTAGGAGAACCAATACAGAGTGTAGCCCAATACCGATATATATTTTATTACATCTTTGCGAAATGTTGCCCGATCCACTTCATGCTTTTGGGAAATACTTATTGTTAAAACAAATGTCTGTCCGCGAGGAGTTGCCCGAAACACTGACATTTCGAGGTCTTAAAAATTGACTTAAAGTTGAATTAACTGCCGGCAATTGAACAAACTGACGTGTGAGATGGTTTTTTTTACAGCGAAATGAATCGTAAAATCTTGGATACTCGGAATAATGTCGACCAAATCTTATTGACGAGTGGCGCAAGTGCCTCAGCTTGTGTTACTGAACGACGCTGCACCGATCCATGCTGGGTCCAACTTCGTCATTCGTACGAAGACTAAATAACTCCACAGCCATACTTAATCCGGAAATTCGTCTGGCACAGTGATATTATGCTTACTATTTACTGACGACCATTTTGGAATGCACAAATTTAATAGACGCAGAGCCCCCTTGGGTTCAGGGATTTTGAAATCATTGATTTAATGTTGATTAACATCCGTTCCAAGTTTCAAGAGAATTAGTCAACAATTTTCATATATGCAATAAAAGATTCATCGGTCTCCAGTTTATTGGGCCACTCGATCGGGATAAAAATAAACAATTTTTGTTATTGTGTCATATTTTATTAGCTATTGTGTACACTTACAATGTTGAATTGACTAAGCGACAAAGATTCGAAACCAGACAAGGAATTATACGAGCGCCAAAAAGGAAGAAGTCTGAACAGCGGGGCGAATTCATTAAATAAATTACAATCCGTATATACAATAAGCCACTACCTCCATCTTCTCAAACTGAGTTGTCCTGGAATCGTGTTTTAAACAACTTAACTGGCAGACATAATAAAAACTATTTTATTAGGTGACGTTTCGTTTGAAGGTATACAGAAATTTCTCCGAAACCTGAAACGGTTTGGTTCAAGATCGGGGTCCCAGGATAATCTAGTCCTATTATACAGCTGTATAATTAAAAAAGAACAATGTAAGCGTTTCTATTTGATGGTTCTTGGATCCGATTTACCCATGTCATACAGCGAAAATCGAACAGCGATTGTTGATAATAGAACGTACGGTGTAGCGGCCATTGAGCCTATCATATCTTCTACAGAGAACAAAATCGGTTTGTCCTTGTAAAACACTTATGACATCCAGTTGTACTGGTTTGCAGTCTATCGACTTTGAGAGCGCCATAATATAATGCCCTCTGTGCAAGAATCGTCGAATCATGGCCAATAAAATTTCTTTACGCTCACGACATACAAAAATGTTTCTTTTCTTGTTAAATAAAATGTTGAATATGTCTATTTTATTAAGTTTTACGTTTCCCCATACATTTTATTGAGTTTTTATTATAAAAATAAAAGGATCTAGGAGATTTACCGATGAAGGTGTTCACCCGGCCGACCCCTAACTGGTAAAACTTACAAATATTTATTTCGACGCATTTTTAAGTTAAAAGTTAAAATATTCACTCCATTTAATTGTTTCTCAAATAAGGAGTGAATATTTGTTTTGATAATATGGTGTATTTTTATTGGCTACATATGATCTGATATAACCAGCTTCAATTAAACAAACCTTAACAGTCATTTTGTAGCGCCTAACAATCCGGTCTATCCACCATACACAGAAATTGAGGATCGATTCTTCCGAAGGCCGCAATTGAACCTGTGGCGTGTGCATCGCGACCTCTGACCTCCCCCCTGCCGTTCGAGCGCCAAACGTCCGTGTTCCAGACAATGTTTGTGTAATTTTCGCTCGGACTTCGTGCTGAGTGCCAAGAATCTTTGAATACACGTTTGCTGTTTTCGTTTTACACGCGAGCGTGAACTCCGGCGAGCGAGTGAAACCAAGAGGCGGGGGCGGTGCGGGCAAAGCAGCGGTGATCATACTTTATTTTTTAATTTTTAAATTCACTGTTTTGACTGCGCTACAGGATTTTCTGTACCCCTCATGGTGCTTAGACACTATGTGAGGGGCATATTTTCAATTAATTAATGGAGAACCCGCGCCGGGAATCGAACCCGGTACCGCCGAGCCACAATCAGTCGTAATATCGACTGGGCTTTTTTAATTCTTTGGACAACTCGAACTGCTAACTACTGGAATAGCTAACTTTAAATAATTTTTGAGTTGTGTGTGATAATCATGAAATAGGTCAGTTGTGTTTACAGAAAACGAATGATTTCATAGATTCCGCCATCCCCTTTCACACTATACGAGTAGGTGGGGTTTATTTCGTCATTTGACAGGTGATGGCAGGTTGCAATTTTCGCCGCCAGAGGCTCAGTTCTGTGCAAACTAACAATGACACTTCCGCAACATATTGAAGAATAAAATTATTAAAAAAACTGCTGCCCAGATCTTGATCAGAGTTGGCCATTCCTACCGTCTCATGTATTAAGTTGAAGGCATTAGTTGAAAATCATTTCTCTATTTGCAAGCTGCTTTGCAATGTGTCGTCATCATCTCAGAAGAACGCATATCGTTGTTCTCTCAACCTCTCCCCCTTGCCGGTCCTGCCCTCCCCATGACACACACTTCCAACTAGCAAAGGGTGCGATAATTCGAATTCCTATTAACTTTACAATTTTTCATTTTCTATTTCGAGGAAAACGTCTGCCTTGCTTCAAGTCAAACATGGAAAATCGTTAATCATTCTCGCGAAGGGGAGAAACCACACATCGCACACAATAGTCATTTCTCTCGATTGGGTACGCTTCGAAAATAAGATTTTTCTTTAAAACTATATGAATAACACATACATTTGAGATTTTGACGTTTCGCGTTTGTTTGAAGTTTCTTCCTAAGACCTTCTTAATCTGTGTGGGTTTTTAATTTTTGTTTTTAATTGCGATTAGATATTAGTTAAAGTCTCGAAATTATTTTTAATAACAAACTTTCTCATACTTGTTCACCTGTATGCCTTTATTTGCTGTTACAATCAAATAATACGACTCGTTGTAGTCCAGTCGGTATTGCGACTGACTGTGTTTCGGCGGTCCCGGGTTCGATTCCCGGCGTGAGCTCTCGAATATTTCGATCCCGGAGTACTGGTGAAAATGTGCACTTCACATAGTGACTAAGCACAAAGAGGCGTACAGAAAATCCTGTAGTGCAGTTGACTACAGTGAATAAAAAATATCTTGCGATGGTGACCTAGATGATAGTTGATTGAGTTATTAGCTGGAATTGTTTGATGTCGAATTTTTCGGTCTGTGTATAAATTTTCTGGTTAGTTTTTTCTGTTCTATTGGTAATTTCCAAATGAAGTATATGTAAAAAATTAAAGTATTTGATGGTCCACTGTGTCCAGTACACAATAAATTTTATTAATAAAAAATACTCGAAATCACATAGAAAACAAAATGACAAAGACGCAACCTAAATAGAGCAATTATTTTTTGTAGAAATCCAAAATTTTGCAAACCAAATGTTTATGTTCGATATTTTGACTGGGGATATTTTATGCATGTATCAATTCCTGGTTTACCTGTATTTGATGTAGATGAACTAAGGAAGAGTATGCAGGTATTCGTGATTACCTATAATTAATAAAGTCGTTTCGCGACAAAAACATGAGCGCATGGAGCACATTGTGCATTTGAGGAAATTGTTATTAGGAAATCATGGTGCTCGAGACAAAATTTGAATTTCGTGAATCACGGAGGGAGACGAGAACAAGATAGCGAGAAGGTGCGGTCAATTTTCAGCAAGATTTCTTGGTAAAGAACAGCAGGCGAATTACCAAGACCACCACCACCACAAAAGTGAGCGTGAGGCCCACATCCATTATGGCGGCCTGAAAATAATATGATCGTTAAAATATTTGTTAGATAACATTTTAGATGTTTCTGAGTTTTTTTTTTAGAAACCCTCTTGACTGTATTAGCAGCTGTGCGTGGTCAATTACTTCAGTATTTTCCATTTGGAAGTGCATCATTAATCCGTGGAATATAACGCATTGGAATGCGAGTCTCCTGAGGTCGTATTACAAGGACAGATTAAAAAAAAATAATAATTTGGCCAATATTTACCAACGACTGGCGCTGACTCATCGTGAAAATGTTGCAGGCCCTTCGCTTGATGTCGAGCATGGCCTTGCAAAATACCTGATCGCACTGGTTGGGTCTTGTACAGGTGCAGACGAGTTCTCCACTGTCCGCCGGACATGGACCGAGCACCTGACCAACTGTAGAAGCGATGTGAGCCTCATTGGCCAACGAAAACAATTGAGAATCGGTGGAACTTAGGCTATCCACACTCTCGGCAAAGCTGAAATTCGACGCAGGCACTTCTGCCCATGGTTCCGGCGACATTTTCAATGATCGTTTTTGTCGCCGATTGACTCGTCTGGGGAGCGATGGTGATGCTAGTGACGGTGCTCTTTTCCTGGGCAGGGAACGTTTTGGTTTGGGGCAGAGCAGGTCGTAACTGTAGACCGGCTGATTTCTCCGGGAAGACATCTTGACCGTCTGAATTTCGTGTCCGAGGTTTACTTGACCCTCACTTTGTTTCTCTTTCTAAAATCCGGTATTTCAATGAGTTGATATCAATGATGCAGCCTGTTGTAAATTGAACAACTATACATTATTTTATATGACACATTATACTCATGATATGGTTGACCTAGTGTGATGTCAGAGGTCTTCAATGAATATACAAGAACAAATAAAATTTATTTGGGATCACTTTCCAGTAATTAACGTGCAAGGATCACTTATTTTCGTGAAATGGGCACTTTCTAATGTGTAGTAGAAAGTGTATAATGAACCAAGTAGTATCTAGCGGTCAACAGTGGTGACCATTGGGCTCTAAAGAAGTCAGTTTATGTGTTAATTATCATCCTATGATGTACAAAATAAAACAATATTAGGGAACAGCCTTTGTTAGAACTAATCACTTAGTACAGTATAGTGATTTTGACCCATATTCAAGATGTAGTTATTTTTAATAACATTAATGATTATCTCCTGCTCCTGTTATAGGGGTCCCAAATTAAATAAATTTTGATTTTTATGTTTTTATCCACATATGCAATTACGAGAAGCAGTAATCGATCGGAAACATTGGAGAGCTTTTATCTAGTCACCAGAGAACGCAAACGACTTGATTGCAAAATATCGTATTGCTTTAAGTAATTGTTACACAACTTTATTAAAAGACAGTAGTGATCAAAAACACATTAACTGAGCAGGGAGATCGCATTGAAATTACAAGAAATTTATTGTCACTCGAATGCGGTGCTTACATGGGAACTTTAGTAACATCTGCTGATGCTGATTTATTGATTGATAGCGAATTGTGAGGAATGGATGGATTCTTAATGGAATTAATTAGAAGGTGGAGACGCAAACAGTGGGCGCGCAGATCATTTGAAGATCAGATAAATAAAAAAGACGAAGATTAACGCTATGCCGACACCGCTTGTGAGAATGATGGAGGCGATAATTTCGTTGATCGCTTTTCTCTCGCTGCGTGTCAATCGCACAAGTCGGGTCGTCTTGATCGCCCTGGGCATGTTCTTTTAGTAAAGTTGTGCGCTTGTGTGACTGTGCTCACTTGATAATGGGTGGATCGAGTGAGAGATGTAGAAATGGATCCAAACTTTTGTGGAAGATCCGAAAGGTGATCCGCGCTTTTCAATGAAAGCTGTTGTCACGGTTACGTCTTCTGTAATCAGCACTTTGCCTGTCCTAAAAAAAAATGCCGTTAAAAAATTAAACTCGTTTTGAAAAGCGTTTGACGACAAGAAACAAGATTCACTTAGCGCCCCATCTTTAATGCATTTGTTTAGTTATTTATTATCATAACAATATAAGCATATAAGAGGCAAAGTCGTACTTGAAATATAATAAAATAAAATACTCATAATAAATTCATAACGAATTCATAACTGTAAATCATTCTTGTTACGAAAGGATTTCGAATAAAATATCTCCATTCACAACTGTATCAAATGATATGGGTTAGCAGAGTTTGTTGGGGAAATAAATAAAACGAATTTATTTTGTCTCAAATAAGGAAATTATGCAAGAAATACAAATGTCAAGTTACTTTAGTCTGCAATAACACAAGCACAGTTTAATAAAATTATTTCAAGTCTATCAGCGCAACCTGATTTTTAATTTTAATATTCTGATATGATATTTGTGGGCTCTTGACACATTAGCTAAATAACCACTTTACAGATTGCGAGTTTAGATATGCATAAAATGCATAGTGAATAAATGAAAAACACTATAATAAATATGAGAGAGTTTAAGATTTTACAAATAGGAAAGTCAAATAAATAAAAATAATTAATTATGCTGAATCGAATAGACAAGAAAAATAACATGAATGTCAAAAATGCAGGCGACAAAAACCAAAATGACAGTAACAATTTTACGGTATTAGGAAATAACAGATTGGACAGATGGAAAATATTATTACTATAATTCAAGTGAAAATTAGTATTGGCTGGTGGTGGGATAAAATGAAAACAATGATCTTCCAACATCTATTTCCAGTGGAAATGAAGCGAGATGGCGATAATAAATGACACAATGAGAATAAAACTGATGCCTATACTGATGCCAATTGCGATGGCTAGCCTGCGTATTAGTTTCCATTCGCAGGATGTCAGCCAATTCCTTTTCGTCAGTAGATTCGCCTTGTTCTGACTACTCGCCCTGACCTGGTCACTCGTCCTCCTCTGGCAGCCCGCCCTCATATCACTTTCCATTACTTCAGTAAAGTTGTATGAAAAATTGTCTAACTTTGATTCGAATATCCGTGTCCCACTCTTCCCTGAAGTCTCGTCTAACAATTTCTACTTCGCAGATGTTTTCACTGCAAATATAAAAATAGTCATTTGAATTAAACATTTATTGCATTGTAATACTATTTGGTAACAATATACGTCTATGCCTACGCCTATTCTTATTTTCATTCGCTAATTTTCTTTATTTAATTTATCTATTGAATATATAAAATATAGTAAAATTAAATTGTGCTTAGGACAGCTCCGTGATATGCTTATTTTTTCATTGATTTGAACAAGAAACAACTATGGAAATGTTATGTGATGGATTATTGAATGCATTTTTTTAATCTTTTGTGAAGGAGGGTGTTATTACGAAAAAAATACGTAGGTCTAGGCAGGGATTGGCCCAGCTATCAACAGTATATTTGTCCGGAGCGATAGACACTGTATCATATGGCACCTCTACTGGGCGCGTCTAGCCATTGGCTCGCCACTTTTTATTTCTGCACTGAGGCATCGCACCCAATAGTATGACTTATTAGACTTCTATCCAAATCGGATTATTGCAGTTCAAATTAAATTTTGTTTCCATAAACGTGCACATGTATATATATCAATAAACTAATCACTATCCGTATCCGACTAGAGGTGCTTCACTTGATTTTGTTCCGGTTTGATTGTTAATTTCCTTGCTCTATTGATACGAGGCGATCCAGCTGTAAAAAATTAGACGGTTTAAAATTTTGTAAAACTTGGTTTAAAATTTGTAAACTTCAATGGCCAGCGATCACAAAAAAGGAACAGCCAGTTGATGCCGCTAAAATGTATTAGTCCACTACTAAATGTCGGAATGACATGATCATGGGGTTAAATAAGTAAATCGATATTTTTAAAATAATTTCGTGGTGTTAAATTAAAATATGTAGTAATTAGATATTACAAAATAAACATTTTGGATCGACGTTTACAGCATTTCATCCAGGGAATTTCGCTAATTCAAGATTGACACCACGGCAAAGGCAAAGACATGCATCTGCAGTCCCACATGGATTCCTCGCAAAAGATATTCATCTAAAGGACTTGTCACACGCATCATTTAAGTATTTCACTTTAATTTAATTATCTGAAATAATTATCGATTCCTGCGGAGAATGAACCGAGGTTAGTTTTTAAACGTAATTAATTTGATGTTTCAATTGATAAGTTTGTGATTTTGAGCTCATTAGGCTTATCGTTTGAGTTTGCGCAATGGCTCACGTGTCTTATACGCGAAATCATGTGTTGGCACGTGAAATAGAGTCAATTAGAAAACATCAAAAACATGCACAGTTAGACTACAGGACGGCGATGTTTTTTCCACAACGTAGATACTTGCTGAAAAGGGAAGGCATTTGTAGGCATCATCACTTAAAAAATATATCATTTTTGTATTTTTTTTAAAACAATATATATGAACGTGTTTGTTCGTCGACAAGTTCACCGGAGTATTTGCGTTTCCGTCTTTTGTTCAGGTAAATTTACCATTTCTTACAAAAATGAATATTCTTATTAATATGAATTTATATGATTGATTCCAAAGTCATAAGTTATTTTTTTTTAAATTAAGATTGTTCAATTTGGTGAATATTTTCGCATTACAGTCTTCATCTTTGTAGTGGTCAATGGCCAGCAGGGGGCCGGACATGCTACATCCACGCTCAAAGTTTCTGTAAATGGTGAGTTACTGTTCTCCACAATTGAAAAATATCAATGATTTGGCAAGCCTGAACCTAATACGAGTACTTGCACATATTATTGAAATGATTGTCTGAAACGGCATTTCAACTTCGATAAATAATAAAGCGCTGTTTCACAAGTCTGACTGGGGGATATATACTCTGTACGAGTATCTCTGATGTCGTCGGTCTATTCCAGGTGTTGGTAGTAGTGTGATTGCGACGTCCTCGGGCGAGCCTCAGGGTCGGATCCCCGACACTAAAGTGACACTCCGCTGTCGCCAAGCGGCCAAAGTCGAGGACTGCTTAAGTTGCAAGACCGTTACTAACTATGTGAAACCATCGACGCCCGGACCCGTGTGTCTTTATCCAAAGATTAACTCGCACACGGTCTGCTTGAATTGGCAGCAGAATCACCTTCCTAAGTTGACACTGTGCCGGAATTCGCCGGTCTGCGCGTATTCATCGGTCTCGGAATGTCAAAAATCGCCAATCAATGCGCCGTGCCCTTGTAAGACAGTGCTCTCATGATCGATGACGAAATAGATATCTATAAAAAAAATGCTTTTGAACATTTTGTTTCTCCGAATTCTTTTTTGATGAGATGTTTGATTTTGATCCGAAATACTATTTTTTTTTGCTATTATTTTTATTCATTAATAACCGAAATACGCAAGTTATTCCTTCAAAGACCGTATCGTTATATTTGTTTATTTACTTTGTCGTTTCTTATGGTGTTCTTGCTATAAAATACAGTATTTCAAAGAATTTTGGTGAGAAGATTTGAAATGTATTGTAGTACGTTCACAGATTTCGAATTCATTTCATTTTCCGAACGAGCTTGTTATTCATATTCATAAAGATAAAAATGTAGACACATCCATTTCCAATAACCAACTTTTGGAAAAATCCATTAACGTAATCAGTAATTTAGTTTACTGTTCAATGTTGCCTTGAGCTACTTTCAAGCTGTCAACAGCGGTAAAGTTTCAACCGTATAGCGAATTAGTCGATATACTTAATTAAAAAGAAATTATAAAATAAAATATTTTAAAGAAACTGATTTACTTGGTTGTATACGGATATGTGTATTTATTTATGTAGATCCTGTTCTATTTGCAGGCAACCAGCCAACACTAATCGGCACAGCGGGTTGGATACTAATTGGATGTTTCATCCTTCTTATCGTTATTTTTTGCGTTTGTGGCGTTCCCCAACTCTGGTTCTACTTGCGACGACGTTCCGAACATCCGGATGCCCTAAGTTGCCTTCGATTTGCGGGGAGGACCTGTCCATCGGGAGACCGTCCGTCTCGTCCTCCGTGTTCTTGCAATACCAACACGGCATAGGATTAGCCGCTGTTATTCGGAAGGCACTTGTCCGGGTGTGCTAAATCAATTGATATCGATCGAACGACTTTCAGATATCTGATTATCGGGCATTTTAGTGCCAAGCATGCGTTTCAACAATTAATAAGTAAATAAAATAAGGATTATCCTTATCATCGTTGCAGAAGTTGACATACCATTGTCAAATTTGAATCTGCATAATTTATAATTGGTCGCTACGATTAAATATTGTATTATGGATTGTTCATTATTGAATGAATTATCGTCTGTTTATTGAATTATACGCAAAGACGCCGCGAAGCATCAGAAAAAATAAATTTGAAATTGAAAGTACAAAATTGAATATTGCTATGCAGTATGTTTTTATATGTTTAAAGAATTATTTTCACTATGAGTAATTCCAACGTTTTTGATTTTTCAAGTTTCCCGTAGTTTTTTCAAAACATAAACCATATCCAATATGAGATATAAACAATTTTCTAATCACTTGCACTTATTTTATTTTTAACAAATGATGCTGAAGTAAAATTGGAGCACGGATTCAAAAGATTCGGCATCAAAATAAGTTTCATTCGATTTATTGAACCAATCCTACATTAATTCGCAATTCAGACACGAAATCGTATTCATCTTGCATGCACGCATGCCACAGCCCCATACTCCAATATTCCATTAGGAATTTGGAAAGAAATTCTAGTTTGAATGCGTTTTTTATTTTATTCCATCAGATCGTGTTTTGTACGTACGAGTATAAGTCAGGAAAACCAAATTACAGAACGCACCACCAGCTCGAGAAACATCGATATTTCTATTAAAAACAAGGCACGATAACGATGCCAATAATGCGGCACCGCAGGAAGTGGCCATGTATGACTAATGAGCATAAACACTCATAAAGAAGCATGGCAGTTGTAAACAAGTCACGGTCGTTTCAAGAGGCCTTGCGCGGTCTTGATAAAATTGTTACGAAAGCTCTTCTTTTTTTATATTTCCTTAAAAGCGCAACACTCGTCTCTCCACTCTGCCTGTTTACCAAAGTTTTATTGATTTTCGGCATTATTAATAAAACATTTGAAGAGACGTGGACTAGTACGATAGCGTTTCAGTATTGGGACGCTCAAAATCATAGCTCGATATTTTCTTGGGCCGATTTAATTTGTGCCGCGGTGCATCAACCGAACCATGCTGATCCGGTCAGAGTTCGCTTGCCCCATGGCCAGTTGAAGAAAAATTGCATTCTTTAATCATATGTAAAATATTGCAACAACAAATTTAATGTAGTTGGAGATTTGGATAAGTATCAAGTGGTATCTTCTTCGTTTAACGATAATTATTGATAAATAGCTCGTTAGATTTTAATGGACTAAAAGGTTTTCCACCATGATCAGCAACACCTGAGGGTGATGTAAACAGTAAAACCGATCTATTAATAATGTTAAAATTATACCATCCCGCCAATACACATTAATTTTCATTGAAACAAGCCACATATTGAGCCAGGCTAATGTAAAAACTTTGAATTCGAGTTATTCTAATGGCCGCGGCCTACTTGCGCCTGCTGCATGCGTTGGCGACCTCTTCGCCCTATACGCATGAAAGCTCTTGTTATTGAGAAAATCGAATTTTGATTGAATTAAATTTTGTTTGTAGGTCGATAATATTGTGCTCCACAGTGTATATATATGCAAAGCGCTCTTTGCTTCAGACGCTTCGAAGACAGTTGGGTTTGTAAACATGTAGGTGTAATTTTTTTCATCAAATTAACGAATCATAATTGAAATGTACGCGTACAAATCCGTTCTAATGTGCACCAACTGACAATATTCTATTTTTGGTGGCAAATGCAACAAACAATGCAACAACACCTGATGTGTTGCGCAACGCGTTACGTTATTTATGAACTAAAGTTGGGCTCATCCACGAGACACCTGATGAAGCAATGGTTTTCGGTCAATGGCAATGGTTCGAAACTTGTCATCGTACATTTTATTCACGGCCTATGACCTTCTATAATGCCCTTTGCGATTGATGCCTTATATTGTAAAATGGTTGGCTTCACTGCCGACTTTCTATGGGTGACCGATCAATTCGCGCTTGCGGTGATTGCAGCATACTGATGTACCAGGGGCAGCAACACTATTTAGAAAACTTACTATTAACCTGCAACGAAAATTTTGGAGTTTTTACACATCTAGTCAAAATGGAGAGGTGTTATTATCGAAATATGCGAACGAACCATTTTTCTTTTCTGTTTCCATTAAATGCAATTGACATCAATATATAGACAATGTAGGCCTACAGATCCGAATTGTGGCACTGAAAAAAAATCATGGTGACTGCTAATAAGGCGAGGTTACTTAACACGCCAGACGGTTAACACCCTGCTGGGCGAGTCATTCGACTTGTCCAAATCCGCTATATGTTCTTTTAAAACATCACGGTCTTGGCTATTGCTATTTACGTCTATAACCACCTACATGTTATGTCCATTTTGAAATTCATCCTGAGATCTTCGTATCGTTATAATGGAATATCCAATTTCGAATATTTAGATACTTTTTACCTTGCGCGTTTCACGGTTTCATCATTGATGCCCGCCACATTGTCGTCATTTTATTTCAGTTTTGGTTTCTATGTGCGACCATTTTGTGAAAAAAATTCCCGTGGCTAATTATTTCTTTCCAAACATTGTGGACAAGTACCTGGTCGCGAAGTCTCTCGAAAAATTCAAGATAAGTGTTTGACGATTTTGGTCTCAATAGGTTTCCAAGTGGGCATATTAGTTTCTCCCTGTCTGATGCAGGAAGTATTTGGTGACAAACCCATTTCGCTTCGCCATGTTATTATACAGAATGTTTTTTTAATCTCTATCGTCGTCTAAGAACTTGAAATAGAATTACAGGCGTCGGACATTTTTCAATACTGTATTTAAACGACACGTACATGTAGGTCGACGCCCTCGCGTCTACGGAAACAAAACGATACGCAGATACAAGGTGTGCCATTGCAACGGTTTATTTGAGATTCATTTGATAATTTAATTTACGGCGGTTATGTTTTGATTAAGCAGATTAGCCTTTGAATTATTTATTTTAATATTTTTAGTAGTAATCAAATTACACAGAAAAACTGATTAACAGAGGACGTATTCATTACATGCACTCTTTCCGGTGCAAAATTGTGACGTCGCTTCATTGGGTTTGATTTTGATCACGGTGCGAGTTATTTGCAAACATGTTTTAAAATACTATTTTATAGATCGCTGATCTGGGGAAGGCCGCAAGAATTGAAACACCTAAAAAAAAGGCAACATTTTATATTGGGAAATTTATATTGTATTGCAATACATCCAATGTCCTATTTAAAAGTGGAGGTGTAATGCCATGACCCTTGCCACATATTGATTGATCTTAAAAGGAGCGTTGGTGTATAGCTATTTTTCACCAGAATGGATCTAACCGACGACCTAGTCAACTCTGATATACATGTACTCTGTATGAATGGAACAAAATGTTGTGTGGGCAGTTCCAATTACAATGGTGTCCCGCTGTTCTTGGCCTGCTATACGATTTTCAAGCCGATGATCGGGCACGGAGGAAAATGGTTTGGGTGAAAATTGATGAAGATCCAAGAGTAGCAAGCGTAGGTATTATGTAGGGGAAAATGAAATTCGGGTCTGGAAGGTCGCTCCAAAAAGATGGACGGTTAGAGAGAGCGATACGATATCGGGACGTTTAAAGATCCCTTTCCTAGGCAGCCTAGGTTAGGCAACATTTCCATGTCGCCTACCTGGGAGGAGGTGGGTTTATAAGATGTTCAATCACCGGTGAACCTCCTTAACAAACATTTATCTATTTTTTCAGACGAAACATATGAATCGCAATTTTTAATACAGATTAAAAATAACGATGCGATTAGACCCTATTTCAAATGGGCTTTTTAATTATTTGGATTCAAAACAGACATTTTTTTTTCAGCGTTATGGTTAGCACTGATTCAATGCAGTTGCCATGACCACTGGCTTTTGACCCCACCTCACACTGTAGCACCTCTTCCCCCCTTTCTCAAGGTTCGAAGTGCCCTGCGGCCTGCAGCCTCTGTAGGGGCTGCCGATATGTTCACTTCTATCGGTTACCCCACGTAGGGAGAAGGAACACTCAACATGGTTGCGATCCTTATCGTATTTGACTTGTGGCATGATGCAACGGCGCTGGGAATGACTTCACGGAAACCCGAAAAACCTTTGACGAATGGGCGTGATGAGTGTGTGTGTGCTTTTGTGCGCATTGATGGTATATATGAGGATTTTAATCTTGATTTGAGGATCAATGAGAACCCTGTAGTTCTGGTAAAGGCGTTGCGATGAGAAGAATAGAGACAATGGCGCTCTTGGAATAACAGAGTGTCCGCGCGTGGACACGTGTGAGTTGATTTCACAGACTTACCATAATCGTTGGACGAGATTTTCTAAATATATTATGGAAATTTTGAAGATCCATCGCTAATTGTCATGTCTTATCGTGACTCACTACACGTCTCATCAACAATTTCCAGTCCCATCAAGACAAGAAAGGTCTTTGTCCCATCAAGACTTTGTCTCGCCAAGACTTTGTCTCATCTGGACTTTGTCAAGACTTTTCATGTCTTATCATGCAATTGGTAATGTCGTGCCAACCGGCAGAGCCGTTATTTTCTTCTGGTGAAACTGCCTGAATGAATGAAATGAATGGAAGGTTTTAGTTGGCGCTTTATCAGACAGGTATGGGTGGGTATAGTCAAACCGTACGTTTTGTAATGTCAAACGGTGAGCATAGGTCACACCACGGGGACGCCGAAGTCGGAACATGCGACGGACGGGTGTTTCCGATCTTTGCAACAACAAAAGTCGTGATTAATAATGTCAAGTGCGCGGGGGCCGCGACTGCATGTCGACTCTATTGACAAATAATGCGTCCCGTCTTGTGTGTACCTGATCCAAAGATGCTCCCGATAAACGTTGGAGGCAAAACTCACGTTGGTACCTCACGGACAAGGGAGAGCCAATACCGGGTACAGTCTGCAGAAACGGTGAGGTCCTGAAATACTCCTAAGACTCGAGCACTGGTACACTGGTACTCCTCTTGTGCTATTACAATACTATTTTAATTGTTAGATTACTCTGTATTTTCGGGTACGTCTTGAAATCGAATGATCGAGGTTCAGGTGCATTCTAAATTGTCCGATAAGATTGCAATAGCGATAAATACTGTAATTTTGCACACTTTTTGAATAAATGATTCAAGAAGAATCCTGAAACATTTATAATCTTTCAGAGGGAAAGTTTTCATTTATTATATCAAGTGAAGTGAAATTAATATGTTGCTTAGGCTAAACGCGTGACATGTTCATGCTGCCTCCCGACACCTATTTAATTCCCCCACCCCTTTTAGAATTGTTCTAGATTTGAAAGATCTCAATCGTATCTATATGAATTTATAGTCAATAGCATTTATATGCAAATAAGTTTTTTTTAATATTTTTATAAATCTTTCAAGATACTCAAAATGAAGATTCAAGAATGATAAACATTAAAGAATCAAGGAAGTAATCGTCCCAATTCTGAGAAAAACAGTACATTAAATTTGTTTTCGTCTGATGTGGTGTTAGAGAGTGAGAAAAACTAGTCCCGCTGTAGTGTTATCGCTCGGCTTTTTCTGATGTTTTCAAATTATACCACTTTCTGGTTATTCTTGCTGTTTACAGACAAGACATTTGCTTACAAATGTGGTTACAAATGAACCTTGTTTTTGGTCAGCCGTTTCTGTAATAAGCAATGCTTTTTTGTGCAGGTTGGACCAAAAGTCACGATGGGGTTCTAATATTTAGTAACTCCTTTATTTCTTGTTTAAAATTTGTAATATTGTGCTTCATCCCGACCGGAGCGTGGTCTGGCTGCTCATGGAAGGTTGCTTACCTCCAAAACAATACAGAGTAAACCAAACGTTTAATATTTGATTCACTTGGATCAGAATTGTTGATCCTTGATTTTTATAGTAGAATGTCATAATTTCTGTTCGCTAACCCGTTGTGAACTTTCTCTAAGATTAATCTCCCAGGAGCGGAGGCAATTTCGAAATAAATGAGTTGAGTTGGACGAGTATACAATGCATGTACAGTAAATTCATTTCTGGATCCAATTCGCGAATGTGGCGGCCGTAGAGTTTTACGAACCAAATGTTAATGTTGCCCATCCCCGCCGAGTTCCGACGATTCACTAGGGGGGGAGGGGAAAAGAAAGACGCTGCATATTTGCTTGGCCAAGTCAAGCGCGCTGACGTAGTGTGTGTGTGTGTGTGTGTTCGTGGATGTGCGGATGAGCTCTGACGAGATTTCGGCACGAGCCGTATGTTCAAGTTTTCGATGCGATTCGGAGCGTTTATTGGGCCAGTTGCACGTCGCAAATCAGATAAAAGAAGTTGCGTCGCCGTCGACTTGGGGAAGGGGTTAGTGTGATCTATGTCAAGAGACAGTGTTCTGTGTTCCTCATTGAACTGTCGGCAGTGTAGAGGAGTATAACGATAAAATCAATCTGTAAGTTATACAGAATTCTCTATATCAGTGGTGGCTAAATATTGTGTGTACGAGTAATATTGTTTAAGAGACAAAATAAATCTAATAATACACTTAATTTGTTGAAATATGAAAACGTCAGGATTAACTTATTATAATAGCTAAAAGCAATTGTGGTGTGATGCTGGACTCAAACACACAAAAAAAAATTGTCTCGATTGTCTGGGGTTTTTGTGTTTGAGTCCAGCATCACACCACAATTTCTTTTAGCTATTATAATGATATAAAATATTGTCTTCGAACGATCAGTATCGCTTTCCGTGATGCATTTCGAGAGTAAATTTCAATTGTCTTGCTACAATATTTTAATATATTATTATATTATAGTAGCAATACACATCCCAAAAAACTATCTAAAAAAAATCTGTATAAACTATCTAAAAAAAATCATTTATGTTGGAAATCGTCTGCAATATAAAAATGGGGAGGCCTTCGATATCATACATAGGTATCGTATCAAAAGGTGCCACTGAACACCTTGAACGGTATTACTGTACGTTAAGTGATATCAATATTTATAAGTTAGCCAGACAATTTTTAAAGCATAATCCTTAATCACTACAATTCACATGTGTGTAAAAAAAAAATGGGAAGATTGTTCTGTTCTGGTAGAAGACCTTATCTCTCCTGGGTTTGTCGGAGTTTTGTCCCTTTTTTCGCTTTGATACTGACAACGATAAAAATATTTTAAATACAACAGTATTTGCTTTCGCGATATATGGAAGATAAGGCGATGTTTGTTATATTTTGTGTAGAATTATATCAGTCTATTAGTCTTGTTTCCCCTACCCCTTGTTAAATGGCAAATCAAGCTTTATTTTGGATTTATTGTTTGTTGGCATTCCAACATTAGCTAAGCTACAGTAAACACGCAAGTGTTAAATTTCAATTATCAAGTGTAGTCACGGGTAAGGCATCAATTGGTGGCATATCTTCTCCGGAAACTCGATAATCGAATAACCACGTGTCCTCGACGTAATGAGAATCTGCGAATCTCCAACCGACATTCTCCGCTAGAAGCGCCTCAATCGGGAATGGTTTACTGCGACGTTTGAGTCGTCAAATTTCAGGATCCAACTGCAGCTCCACTAGTATTTGTATTTGCCGTACAAATTTTGAGATTTGCTCTCGTTTCGACTTGTTACACACGCAACACTGGAGAAAAAGTGACTTCCTTTTTGGCATTTGCCATCTATACGGTTTGTTCTTTGTACCAGCTACTCGTCCACATATATTAGATTTAACTTCTTTTCTTTTTGCAGCGTGTGATATAATATCCAAACATAAGAAATGTTGACCATTTCCTTTTCATTTGACGACGATGAAATGGCAGAAATTAATCCGCACTTACTCAATTTCTGAACATTAATGATATCCGGGATAATTAATCCCTCCATTTTTTCTACGCTGGTGTAAGGTGGTTTATAGCTTTTTTCTGTTCTGTTACTGATTAAGAAATAGTGTAACCCAAGGTACGAAGACCATCGTTAAAAATAGTGAAAACTAACCAATTTTTAAATTTCAAATCATTTTTAAAATTGTAATTTTTCTGGTAAACTGAGTGAGCAAAATATTCTATATCGTTCTACTTGAGATTCAGCGCACCTCTCAGAAATACAGTACTGTCTATGAAGGCACAAAAGTTGTGGTGCATTAAGATATTGTAAAATCATCAGATTTATTCAAATTACAATAATTTGTCTAAGACTCAAATTTGTTTAAAAGAGGATGTCATGGTGGTTTAATTTTTGCGCTGGCAAATCCCTGGACTACCACGTTTTGCCGCCAGGTGGCATAGAGACCAATTCGGACTCTATTGATGGATGTGGTCGAGTCGATTTTCAAATTCGCAAGATATGCTCACCTCTGTCGGAGTCTTTACATGAAAAGGTCATCCGAATGATTTCCTGGTTTCATTTGATTTGTGCTCATGGCAAACGTGCTTATAGCACGTAGAAGCACGTTTGGCGTCATAGATATACTGTACACAGGATGCAACAAATAAATCGCGCGAAAGTTTAACCGGATATCGGGATTTCAGTTTATGGTCGAGTTTTGTGCTCGCCATAAAATCCTCCAATCTTAATCGTTATACTGTGTTTGATCGCTTGCAGCAAATACTCGTACTTGATGAATGATAAATCTCCAATACTATCGATTCTCC
Organism: Mycogona germanica; assembly: GCA_034698785.1. Classification (NCBI taxonomy): domain Eukaryota; kingdom Metazoa; phylum Arthropoda; class Diplopoda; order Chordeumatida; family Chordeumatidae; genus Mycogona; species Mycogona germanica. The sequence goes on along the minus strand of JAQGBY010000184.1, from coordinate 37,359 downwards.
GTAAAAACAAGGTGCAATTAACTGAAGATATTTTACGAGAAGAACTTGTCGCATCTAGGGATAGACGCAAGAGTTCGGATAAGATAGCTTGCCCTCTGAGTACGTCTTAGAAGGATCATACGATTGTGGCGCCGCCAATTCTTTCTCAGAGGCGCCGTGTTAGACTGAATGACTTAATTTGAGCACCGAATGATTGTTCGTCGACACCAAAGCCTCTGGTGTCGTTCAAATAGGGGAGGTGGGCAAGTTGATGTACACATTTTTGCCCAGCGCTTCCATTACATAAGACTGGAGGCTCTAAACCAGAGACAAATGTGCGCATGCGCTTACCAGCGCATCGTCGTGATGTATTGCTGGGATTTATGATTTCGGGGGGAAAAAAGAGCTCCCGTAGGAGTCAGTGACTTTTTGATGCACAATGACTCGGAATTGTGGATTTTCCTGTAGCAAAAAAAATAAGTTTCGTTTTTTGCACTTTGCGCGGATGAAAGTTGTTCAATAATAATATTCGCGTGTTCGACTGCTGGGGGAAAATATACATGTTAGTGGCCAGTATGGAACTAAAGCTAGGAGGATTGCGCGAATCTCTTGTCTGATGATACTTCATAGGTTCAAGTGCAAATCTCCTATCCCGATATGGCTACGAGCGTCAGGTGGCAATAATGCCAGGTTGAGTATCTGCATTGTACTTGGAGTGCCACCTACCAGCAAAGCGATGAACCTTTATTTTGAATTATATCAAGGGAGACGATTTATTTTCGGACATACTCGCCAGATGGCGCTCGAGAAAAACAGGTGGTCACAGGACTTATTGAAGAAAAGTACAAAAGAGATAAATTATTATTGTGGTGATATTTTTTCATCACTATTGCGAGTGGATCGAGTGAAAACGGGTATCTTTAATCGATTAACTTCATGTGGCCAGAGAGAATAAAACATTTTGTTTGTTGTGATAATTTCAATGGTTCCAAATAACTATTCGACTATCGGAGACGATTAATTTAGAATTAATATGGAAATCTGGTAAAAACAGTTAGTAAAATAGTGAAGGCAGCTTCTGGCTGAGTTTGAATAGAAATTGTAAGTCCCTGCTGTTTATGATTTGCCCTAAATCGTATAGCTTTGTATGCAAATGAAATTGCTCTGGAGAGGAGTTCCCCAACAGTGATGCAGTTGCCAGGAGGACCTACGTACTGAATGCGTTTATACTGGGATTCACATTTTCCCGCCTAATTGGTGCAAAAAGTGAAAGGAAGAAAAAAATTCTAGCAAGAGAGCGTCAGTCGCTCACTTGAAGAATTCATTTGTTACACGATTTAGGTTTTTATCCTTTTTTATTCATGATGCTGGAGCAATGAAGTAGTACGAGTAGAACGCACAGGCAATTTCAGGTTTTGGTATACTTTATTTTCAGTAAAATGTCAAAATATAATATTGGTTCACTCAATAAACGTGTTAATTAATTTTTAAAAAATTGCCATAGTATTTCACAATGTGAATTCTTTTCCACGAAACATTGCAATGTCACAGCTGTATAAATCTGCTGTTCAGTCTCAGCATCAATTAGGAACAAAATAGCATGAGTTTATTCGTGTTTATAAACAAATTAAAAATATTAACTTCGGTTTACCACTATTTTGTTAATAATAAAGTTTATTTACTAGAATAAGCGATGCTTCTTGGAATAAGAAAATCACAAGATATTCTTTTGACGTCTACTCGTATGCCTCTTTGGTTCGGATTAAACGATCCATCTACTTTTTTAGAGCGCGTTCATGAAAGAGAAATCACTTATTACGGTTGATTTAATATATTTCTTAAAACGAGACCAGAGCCTTTCTTTTTTGTGCCAAATTTTGGGATCAATAAACTGTAGATGCACCACCGCGTCAAACGTATAGCCTACACATTAAAAAAAAATACTCGTTTTCATAACAATTTAGCGTAGTAAAAGCTGATTTTTATCATGTCCGTGTTGTTCATCAAATTTTACATTCACTCTTTTGATTAGTTTAATTGAGCTTGTAATGATTTTGACATTTTTTTAATTGAAATTTACAAGGAAAAAGAGACCGTGATGCAAATTTCTTTTTTTAAGGTTAATTGTGATGTTATATCTGATCACAAGAGGCTCGATTGGTTAAAATTAAATAACTATGGATATGATTAATGATTGCAATCACAAAGGTGTCCTATCGCGGATTAAGACGGAATGTAGCGTGGTCAGTCAACGAGTTTCCTACCTTTAGTTATATACCTTTAGTCGTTTTGCCTCTGTAACGTTCGGATTATGCCGCTATACTATTAAGTGTCCCTTCTTGTTTGTGGCAGACCTATTTTTAACAGACTATCCAGGTTTCATAACAATTTGCATGTACATCATATAACTTCTGAACTATTATCGTTAAAAATTGCAATTATAGTATAAAAAATTTCTCGTCTCAACTTTGGGCAGCATTTCACACGATACTCGATCTTGTGATAATCAGAAAAATGCAAAAATTTAAATCATCTTGATGCATTTGAAACAGCCATCCAAAAATTTGGTGGCACCCTAGGAAACACTATTTAACTAAATTGTTATTATTTTTCCTTTCCCAAAAGGAAATTTGGACTCCTAACATTGAATCATGGCCACAATAGTTCCACGGTGGTTATGTGTGACCACCCAAGTGGTACTTACACTTTGGCTAATGTATTCAATGCGATACACGACAGTGAATATTGGAACCTCAGCTTACATTACAACATGGGCTTTAAAAAAAATAGTGGTGGCATTCGATCGCCTTACTCCAGTGAATACCCGAACAACGAGACTACTGTATGTTTCATTGGAGACAGTGACTGCACCAACAAGTTTCGGTCGTAGATCATTTCCCTATGACATAGTGGGATGCGATGCGCTCCCTCTCACTTGCCCGTCTTCTCTCCATGCATCCGATATCTCTATCACCCACCCGCAATTTATATTCCCCTCTGTTTTTTACCCCCCGACTCACCCAACCCCCCACGAGTCACACCCACACTCCGTTCGCCAAACTGCTTCCATTACACCCTCGTGACCATCTTACCGGGATCCGCCGTTACCATTTCCTATACAACGTGTGTCTGTGTGGAAAAAGCGAGTGGGTGGATTTCTTGGTAGAGGCTGCCTCGATGTATGACAGACGATCTGACCAACATCGAAATTGAATAAGAAAAATTATTCGCCATAGAACTGCTATATACCGTAAACTGGCATTGGTGGCGGTTGGAGGGGGCGGGGATAAAAGAAAAAGAATTATTGAGGGATTGGTGTCGTTCATCTTGGACACTTTTGTGCAGTTAACAGAACTTGGTGAGAGCTCTGTTCCTGAGATTAAGTCGATAGGTATGTAACTAATCTGTACATTTTACTGTATGCATTCTCGCAACTTGTCGATGATAAAATTGCGTTGAAATCGGGACCATCTGCGGATCACCGAAATCCATCTGCGGAAAAATAAATTTAATAGAATTTTGACTAAAAATATTTTTATTGCAAAATACTTGAGAGCGTGCGAGCGTGAAGTCAGTCGAGCAAACCTAAGAGCTCGGGTTCAATTCCTGGTCGAGACTTCCGGAATATTTCGTGAGAGAGAAATCTCAACGTTTCACCTTTCATTTGAATTGAAGTAAAGCCATGGGATTTGTGTCTTCACGATACAACGAACACGTTAGATATATCTTCCTAGGTAGAACCCCACTTTGGTTAAAGATGGGTGCGATTAAAATTACAATTACGTTTATGGAATAGACGTTTGATAGAATTAAGACACAAATAATTTTTTTTGGTTCTTACGTTAAGAACCAAAAAAATTTCACGTAGTTGTAGTGTTTCAGCAGAGGGGCCGCCACTATCGGACACTTTGTAGTCAGTCGTCGCCTCCAACGGGCATGAATCACCAACGACACCTTAGCAATACAGCTGTATATAGCTTCAAAGCGTGGGTGTAAAAATAATCTGTCAAAGTTGTTTATTGGGAGACCGTTTCTGCTGTTCTTGTTTCGCTATTGTTGTAGTCAGTGACCTGTGGCACTCCGGCACTCTGGTCGTGTTGAAGCTATTGACACGCTATGCAATCGTAAATTTCTTCTTTTTTTTCTTCTGACTTTGTTTTAGGGTTTACGTAACATGTATGTAGGGAAGCTGCCGGTCACTGGTTTACAAAATTTGATTTTCTATCGGGATGGCTCAGATCAATACCCTTAGGATGTCAAGCACGATCGTGATAGAACGGGTCGTCTCGAGTCGAGTGTCGAGCCAAATTCTCAAAACATTTGGACAATAACATTTTTTGCGTTTTTTTTTGTTATGTTGAGTGATAACGAGTATTGATTGGTATATTTAAAACATCTGTACCTAGCGTAATAAAAAAATTCTTGACTTCTGATTTGGCAGAAAACGTTCTAAATTTAGAGGGTAAGCTAAATTTCGAAAACAATATTGAGCGTTTTTCTTAATTCTCGAACTTTCTAAATTTTTATTTTAATGTGAAGATAATTTAGCACGTATTTTTAGTGTAGGAAACACATATTTCCATTAAAACGTTGGGCAAATTTTGGGCAACATTAAAGCAAAAAATCAGTCACACTGTATATGAAAAGGAAAAGAAGTAACAGTCCTATATTCGCATTGCGCTCATACCAATTTTTTTTATTGGATGGTCATATCGTGATTCGATTGAAAGATTGCGTCAAGTGAGGGTCAATGGCACCTCGCTCTTCAGATCCATAAGCGACAGCGATGGTCTTTTTATCCTCTGGAGAACCACGAACATTAATCAAGACGATAACTTTGATCATCATGATTTATCCTCGTAAATTTAATATCAGTTAAGATTATCTTGCTACTCCTAAGACTCCGAAACACCTGACCAAATACTGTACATTTATAGATTTTAAAAGTAAGCATAACACATAAATTGAATTTAGAAATCGAAGACATTCCATTTCATATTTCTCAGAACTTCAAACACTATTGCTTCATTATTTATTCGTAATCGGGGTTTTTGTATGGATAGTTATGCGAATGATGTTTACAATAAAACCTCATAGAAGAATATACGGGTGTATTCATTGATTGAGGTTTCCAGAAAATCAGTTTGCCCTTTTGCGCCGTACAATTGAATGGATTTCAGGAATAGAAGGTTGCAGTTGCGGCCCTTCTTTCACGCATAATAATATTGTGTTTGCGTTTGCTCGATTATGTCCAATTTTGGGCAGCAACCTGCTCAGCATTCAGTGCGGCACACGCTATTCTGACATGGTCACACCGATTGTCAACATATACAGAGTAGATGTACTAAAATAAAGAAAGGGCAAAACTCAGGACACGACTGTAGTGGGATTATATCTATATCTCTTGAGTATAGATGCACTGTTTTGTTGCACAGGGGGAGAAGCTGAAATCAGGAAGGGCGGGCTGCGTCGAAATTCTTCATGAGAATGGCCGATAGGCCCACTCAGTTACGTCATGATGCCTGGACTAATTTCGAGGGTTTCAACGGCATTGTGATTTAAACGGGAAATTCACCATATTTTAATGGAGACTCCGATGGCTTCCACGGCTTCATAATTCAAGAGTACTAATTAGGCATCCATCAATATCAAATTTCATTATTACAAAATATCTTCATGTTATTTGTTTTCATTGAAATAAAAATAATTTTGTAAGTAATCTTTTAAAATTTAGAGGATTATTTCAATTACTTACTTTCGCTCAAAGCTAGTAAGACTAGGCCAGACTATTTTTCTCAACTCAATGAAGCTTACATTGTACAAAACACCTATAGTGGACAGTGGCGTAATCTTCAATTTGCACTGAAGAAATGCTTATCGCAACTCTCGTCTGTAAATAGAACTTTTCAATTTTCAATTTTTTTAACTGGAATGTTCAATTTTGAGATCTTTTGATTAGGGTTCAAGATCCTAGGAGGATGGCAAATGTCAGAGCAAGCCCGCCACTAAATTTATGCTTAGGAGGAGAATATAGAGAATTGGTGTGGGGTGGAGCGAAGTGGAGAGCGAGAGAAAACGCGCCTTGTTATAGGGGAGGGATCGAGGAGATAACTTTATTTGACTGATGGGGCGCTGGAGCGATAGTTGCATGTGTCGGTGTGGTTCTTTTTTTATATATATTTCTACTTCTCGGTTCCTTCACCCGCCCACGTCCCGTGACACGCGCCAAGCCTCACCTTTTGCCTGTGTGTGAGTGTGCTGCAATTATCCTCCTCAGCCCTGTCATCCAGATTCAATGGATCGTTGACCGTTTCATGGTACTTAAGATATCCAATAAAACTGACCTGATCGTTAAGGTGGTCTGCAGAAGATCCTGCATATACTCGTATTTGTGTGAACATGGTGAATATACAGGATGTCGATCTGTGTGTGTTTTAATCGCAAGCAACAAATTGAGGAACGACATTGGTGCGGCATAACAATGTGGCACACCGCCCCTATCCCCTTATAACGGCAGGCCGTGATCGGGCGCAGATTTCAACAGCACACATTTGACAACCTTTAAGATTTCAAAACAACGACTAGTTTTTCTTTCATCATTATCTTCATTTCTACTTAGTAACTAACACTATTGAATATATGTGGATCGGCCGGGTTACGGGGTGTTCGATGAGTTTATATTTCTGAACACTCACTCATGTGCGATCGATTAAACGGGCTATTATTTGAGAATGTGATGCTTAAAGAAATTGCAATTTTTATTTAGTTTTGACTTTTCTGCAACATTGTTGTTCCTTTACAAGATTTCTTGCCTTGGTAGACAAACCAAAAAGTTACCAAAGGGTTAAATCAAAGTTAAAAAGAATATGGAAAAACACCAAGAATTTTGAATTTTACTATCAAGCAATAAGCTATCAAACTTTTGCAAAGTAATAAAATGACAAATAACGATTTACCTTTATTTACCTTTGACCGAAATAAGCATGAACACTCTCAATTGCATGGCGTGCTCCTAAAATTACTTCCAATTGTTTTCTCAGTCCTGATTTGCGCCCCGATTCCCGATAGCGTCCTCACTCATGGACAAGTCGCGTTTAGATTAAGCAAAAGGCTTGCGATCGAAGCATCTGCAGCTCTGGCTGATTTCGTTACATCGATTGTCCGGTCCACCAGCGCCCCCATTCGGGACCTAATTCAATTCGACTTTACCGTCCGATATCAGCATTTCTATCCATCCCTATTCAGTGGATCTAACTCCTGGAACCGGATTTGGGATCCGATCACCAATTGGAAGTCTATAAGGGAGAGCAGTGCGTATTGAAAGAAATCATATGAAGTATAAGCCTGATGTCCAATTTGTTAAACAACAGTATGCGATGGTTGGCAAGAAATAATTAAGATTACGGTTGTGAGCATGACTTGGAATAACAATGATGACTAGACCTTTTGCAAAGAGTAGTTTCCGAGTCTGCGCAGCACCAAATTCAGAAATGACCTCTCACAAATTGACACTTTTATTATTCACTTATACGGGTATAATATTTTCATATTCGGAAATGTTTCTGGAGATATTTAAAATTATATTGCTAGTGTAGATTTATTCTAAAAGTTGGTGGATTTAACAACAATATGTTTTATTATCCAGTTTCCATAAAATCGAAAATGGATAGGAAATTTAGAAAATTATGGACACCTATAATTTAATTCTGACAGTTTATCTTAAATACGTACAAGTAGTCTGAAACCATTATTTTAAATTATATTTATGCTGTCCAAGTGCTACAGAATGAATCTTAGAAAGTACGACTCGTCACAATTCAGTTGGTGGTGTGGTGCGACGGTCCCAGGGCTGGAGTCCCAGCGGTGGCTCTCGTTTATTCGTTTCTGGGGTACTGTGTATGTAGCAGAGGTCGTGACGTGGCGCCAGTGTAATCTGCGCCACCACTCACATGGGCACAAAAACATGCCATCCGTTGATTTTCTAACGGCGCAGTGTATAATATTCTCAATCATGTTAGCGAAGCGGCCGCGATACGACAGCTGGCATTTGCGAAGCGATTAAATTTTTTTTATTGAGCGATGTCTCTCGCTTGTGTGTAGCACAGGAAGTGTATCTCTATTTCTTTATTGCCGCTACGCAGCGGCTTGTTTAGGCGGGGCTGATGTCGCTAAGTAGGCAATCACGCATAGCGCGGTTGTCATGCAGGGAAGCGCGCCTACCAATGATCGGTACCCCTCGGTGGTCACACGTATACTCCTGGAAGTCCGGCTTAGTGGGCGTCAATTCGTCGTCGTACACATAGGCGGGAGGGGGGGGATTCGAAGGATTTGCTTTTAAACTCAGGGTACGGCTGCTGGGATTTGCGTGGATTAGGTCGACACTATTTTGGTAGGGCGGGTCCTACCGTTTGGTGACGAGATCTGGGGCTGGCGCGATTGTGCAAGATTAGCCTCAGTAGTAGGCGGTGAGCAAATTTAGTGGCGCAGGTCGACGATAAAATCTTTTCCGAGGATTACATGTCTTAAGTCAACGAAATTCGTATTTGGTACGTGCTGATTTTGTCTATTTCTTTGGGAAATCATTTCGTTATTGAGAGAATCGTATAAATGTCAAAATAGAAGTGACACTTCAGATTCTTTGAGCTCTAGTTATAGTGACGTCACCAATTAAAAATCTTGACCTGAAATTCAACTTGTCTAAGCTATAGACATTGTAAATAACTAATTTGAGGAATTCCGAGCACAGAGTGAACGCACAAACGGAAACGGAATTGAAGTCAATCATGGTTTGTTTAAAATCGTTGTGACGAGTCGGGGGAAGTCATACCCGTTTTCCTGTATATACATACAGGATTTTAAAAATCTGGATTCCCCTTATACGCGTTTTCCCTTAAAAGTAAAGCGTTGAAGTGAATATGTTATAAATATTGTGATGAGCTAAGGGGAATCCAAATTTTTTATGTACTTTACAGATTTTTACGTAGCTTAAATCTTGTTTGACCACAAGCGTGAGAACATCGGTTGCTTGATATAATGTTAATAATATAAACGAAGACATCGTTTCCAATGACGGTCGTAGATAGATAGGTGTGTCGCCTCAATATTTTGACCAAACTAATTAACGCCCTTAGTTGGTACTACTTCAAACCAAATCGGGTACAATTGTTTTCATATGCGAATACGGTGTATACACGTTACATGACTACCAATGACATAATACTTATTATTTTTCATTTGTGGATAACGTTAGTTTAGTGAGAAAGTATCGTAGCAGTGACACCAAGCGGATGGGCGATGTTTGATGCTTGACGGAGAGCAATCTGTAGTGCTTTATGATATTTGGACGGAACAAATACAACGGTAAAGTCACGCAAGATACAAGATTAGTCGCACTTCTAGATTGTGGTTGAAAAAGTGTCGCTATGAACCTACACGTCTACAGATGCTCTGTATTGCAAGATGAAACCGGATTTTAAAGCTGATAAAGTCACTTTATTGTCTCACATCTAATAATTTGTAGCGCAGACAGTAAAGCAGATTAAAAATAAATTTTAATCGTCAATCAACACCGCACTACAGGCATTACGTCCCCTCATGGTGCTTAGGCACTGTGCGAGGGGAAACGACCAAGTACCCCTGGATCGAAAAATATTTTGCATGTTGCATGTTCAGAGTATATGATTATATTTCTACTAAGTCCACAATCGTTTAATTAAAGTTCTTCAATAAGCATTTTTATCAAAAAGATTATTAATGGAGGTACTCTATATTTCATTATTTACTTTAATGGTGCTAAATGACATATTGATCTGATGTGATGGTTCTAAATGTGGCAAACCAGAATAGAAAACGCAACTCCCTTCCACCAATCCGGGCACCAATGACGTATAATCCAAATATCCCGTTATAGTTATGTTTTATAGATAACTGTCACACATGTCATATGAAGTCGCGCCAATATATCACATTTTCTACGAGTAGCTTCCCTCTTTTGCATTGACGGTTAGTATAAATTGGTCGCGTGTTGTTAATGCCTGACGTTCGAAACATATATTTTTCCTATTTCCCTCTATTTTGTGTGATTTTTGTCGGCAAATAGAGCTATAAATATGCGTTGATACACTCGTATACGTGTCTCTAGTATCAATACAGTTGTCTTTAATATTGCGGTTGCCGACAAATCTTCGTGACGGCATAGTCTGTGTGTTAGTGGGACGTTGAGGTTCCGAACGTTTGTAAAAGTCAAATGTTCTTAACCCAGGAACTATGGTTTACCAAAAATTATATTTTATTTTATTATCTTTTTTCCTGTTGAGTGAGCTCTTTTTTAAACTCTTATTAAAATGTTTTATGTCAAGAGATTCGAAACTCAAAATAAAGTTTAATACCTCTGATATACATGCATACTTGTATATGTTATATTTTGTGTTTTCCGGAAATCAGCGTACAGTTGTGCTTGAAACGATTATTTATCGCGCTACAACGTACGTGAATTAATTTTCTTCAGTCGTTTTTATATTACACTGCTAAAGTCGGTTCTCTTACATAACCAAAGAAATAGAATGTCTAGAATCAAGTACGCTAAAGATAAGTTAATTATCCCTTTCAGCGATATTATTAACACGGATCCAGGTATAATCGAGACGAAACTGTCCTACGAAACATCAACAAATGTGAGCGAGATAGAACAGAACTTGTCTTCTCACGTCTTATTCTAAAGTCAAACGGGGTTGCAAATATTTATTTTGCAGTTCCTAAGAAACTTATTTTTGAAAATAAAAATAATTTGGTTATACTCCGTAATTTATTAAATCTGTTATCAGTTGAGGACGCGAAAATTGACTTACGATATTCTTAGAAGGCCTCCCCCGCACACGTACATCAAAGGTTCGTGGGGAATGCATTTCGGCTTCAAATAAAATGCATCTATAATTATTCTCTTTGATAATTCTTCACTCGCATGATTGCGACAGATAAATATTATTTGAATAATATATCGTAACTCGCGGCTGACACAAATTTAACCTCAGAAATTATTTTTGCTTCTGCAAAGTAGTCTTCTCTGAGCGATACGGACAAACAAACGGAGGCTTTCAGACAAATTAGCAGCCAGCGTATAACAGCCCCGTAAAAGGGCATTCCCCAACAGAATAGTCCATTTCGAGCAATATTTTTCACGCATCATATGCGGCATATTTTTTTATGACACTGAAATCCTTACCAGCTCACATTGCGTATTGTATTTATGACCAAATTGTTAATCATCTCAGTTATAAACTGTCTTACGCAGCGCTAATAGACGTTTTCATTGTTTATGCTCATTAGTGTTACCGCCCTTAATGCGTATCCGTGAATTGCATTATCACTAGATGGCCCAGTTATCATACTGCCTGAGACCAGAGTCTGTAAGGTCTGCGCCGCTGGGAGCGCTCCTCCAAGCCCTAGACAAGTGGCCGATAGGATCAGTTCAACGGTACAAGTGAGCACCCCATGTTAGAGCGAAAACAGACCAATAATTAATGATATCAAATTAATGAGGAATTTAATGCAGTTTTGGATTAACTGGATTGCTGCTCCGGTCGATTTTCGCTTCCTCTTTAGCAGAAATCCTAACTACTATTTGTGCACATAATAGGCATCGGTATCTCGTTGAAATGTTGCTTTTATTATTTACAAGGAAAATTTGATATAATCGCATCACTGTAAAATGGTCTCTACCGTTTACCACAACTTTTACTTGTCTTGACCATTTATGATGTCTTACTGTCACTCGTTCGGTTCGGCGATTTATATCTTATGTAAGTCCATTGTGGGCATTGGAATGTTCTTGAGCAGTTGGTCTGCCCAATGCCAAAGCATTATTGTACAGAGGTCGCGCTTTTTATTTGATGTCGGCCATTGAACAGTATCGTGGACACGATTGCGCATGCTCACACTGTTTCAATGTGCGACGTCATCTCCGGAAATGATAATGGACTCGCTCGGCATATCGGGGTTAATTTCTTCGGTCGGCACGACGGAGTCGCACGAGAGCGCGGGATATCGGTTAATTTTTTATATCCAACTAAAAAACTCCGTTGGAGGGCGCAACTTCACGACCGTAGAAAAGCATTGCGATGGACAGCGAATGGGAAAAGCTGGGCTGTAAATAAGAGAGCTTATGAACTACAACAACCAACTATTCGTTCATGAACTCACCGAAAATTACTTATTAAAAAAAATTATAAATTAATTAAAAAATTATTGTTAATACACTTCTATAAAGTTTAATATATTTAGATATTTTAAAATATTTCTTTAAATTGACAGGAAGTGAAAAGCATTTTTGAATTTCGTTTCGCATTATCAGATATGGGTTTGAAAATATTTGTCTCATGCAAAATTGAGGCTCAAAAAACGCCGGACGAAAAAAGACAGAGTCGATGGCAGCTATAATAATATTTGGTAAATATTTTATAAAATTATTTAAAATCATTTTAATTTTCCACGGGAGATGAGGTTGTGGGAGGGCAATGTTAAGTGAGAATCGTCATCGTTCTTGTTTTTCGCCAGTTGTTTATAATTATAATATTGTTATTAAATAATAGTTGTGATATTATTTTGTTTGAAGAGTTTGTCCCCTGGTTTGATTTGCCGCCATTGTTGTCTTTTTTCGTCCGGAGCTGTCCCGGGCACAGCATGCTATTTATTATAGTAACAACAATATTTGCAAAATAAACATTTACGAATACCAATGCCAACTGAACAATTTATATGTTTATTTTCAAATATATTTAACGATAGTAATTAAAATATGTATGCGAGGAGAAGTCCGTGTAATTTCTGTGCGTAATTTTGCAATTCACCACACTACATATCGATTTCGCTGACCAAGCTATTTGGTGCAAATTGGTTTCGATCTTCTCACGATTTCGATTTGTTTTAGGAGGGAGGCGCGGCCAACATTGTAACAGCCAACTCGCCAAACACTGCCTATTGGCCACATCGATGCCCGTTCCCACCGCCCGCCATTAATTTTTATGGGCTTCCTCCTCTCTCTATTCCCCTTCAAATACCAAAACGATTCTACTGCGGCATGGCGCCCAGCAGACGTAGGTTTGTCAGTCCCCAGATCTCATTTTCTTTTGCATCGCGTTTCTTGCCATGTTCTTCGCATTCTTTCTCTTCTGCTTGTCCACCCACCTCCATCTCCCATTATCCAATGGCTCCCCAACAATGGTGCGCGCTCTCAGGGTTGGGTGAACTGCATACTCAGTAATTCAGCTGCCCGGATTCTTACTAGGATTTCAAAGAAAATTTTAAAACATTGGTGATATGATGGCAAAAAAGTTAAGGAAAGGGTCTCTCACATATACGAGAATTAAACAAAATATTGTCAAACTTGAATTGTCTATTTAAGTTGACCGAAGAAGACGTCTTCCAAAAAGAAAAACGTTTCTCTATATATATTTTTTTTGCCAATCAACTGTAGTCAACCTCACTACAGCCGTTTCTGTACCCCTCATGGTGTTTAGGCACTATGCGAGGGGCACGTCCAATACCCAGAGATCGAAATTTTTGAGAGCCCGCGCAAGGAATCGAACCCGGATTGATTATTTGATCACATCTTCTGAAATAATTTATCTAACGCATCAGTTTTTATTTCATAATAGACTAATGATATATGAATATTATTTTGCAATTTCAATTTGTCTTTCAAGCAACATTCAAATGTATTAGTTAAGGGGAAAATAATTTCATATATTGTTGCTCAATTGTAAAAAAGAAAATCATCCGGTTTTATGTGTTATTTAAGAATATCTTATACTCTTTTTTTTTTAATTTACCATCACATAGCACACTAGAGTGGCACCATCGCTTGCGCAACTATCTTATGCTCTGTATAAATACGTTTTTTGGAACACCATGTAGTTAAAATGACCTAAGTTTTAAATTTCAGTTTCATTATTCGGCCGATACATCCATGGCATATGCCGTCGTAAAGACTGACTAGTGCAAGGAAAAAAAATAATTTTAATTTTCTGAAGTATAAATACTTTTGTTATTTCGTTAACAATTGTGGAAATTGCATTTTAAAAAAGTATTTGTAACATATTCATAGAATTTTGTCTCCTTTCGTCTAGACATTCTCCGATATATATATTTACGGGTGAGCATGTGGATGAAATCATAATATTTTTATATGCTGATCATAGCTTATGTGAGCATTTCGTCGATTAGATTCTAGTCAGTTTTGTAGCCGCTACTTTGCACAACAAATTTCCGCTACTGGTATTTCTGGAAACTCATTTTTGGATACATGGCGTCAGTAACCTCAAAAGCTTCATAACGTGGGACTCGTCGTAGCCCAGTTGGTTTAGCGACTGACTGTGGTTTCGGCGGTCCCGGGTTCGATTCCCGGCACGGGCTCTCGAAAATTTCGATCCCGGGGTACTGGTCGTTCACACTCGCACTGTGCATAAGCACAATGAGGGGGGCGTAACGCCTGTAGTGCGGTTGACTACAGTAAATAATAAAAAATAAAGTGTTGGGTAACCAGATTATAGAATTATCTTTTTACCCAGTGCTGCTACTGGGGTCAATTTCCTTGGAAATGTTGGATCTTTTTGTTTATGTAGGTGCGTGCCTGATAGTTTAAATAAACCTTATTTTTAAATATTTGTATATCTACTCAGATAATTGGGGATTGCAGGACTACAATCAGAAACTCGTCAACGATATCTAGTTCCTTTGATATAGACAAATGTTACGAAATGAAATAATTTTCGTTGATCAGTAACAAAATTTAAATACACGGTTATGAAATACATTTGGCTCTCACTGCGTATATCTTCAAAAGTCTGTCAAAATACAGAGGTCGCCTCTCTGGACCACACATCATTAATCGAATTTTTTCGATAATTGTTTCATACAGAATCAGAGAATCGGGTATTCGAGCAGTCGGTAATACAAGTAGTTTGCCCATTGATATTTATTGTTGGACGTGACAGTGAATCGTGTTGGCCCTGCTCAAAAAATATATATCATGTGTCCCATCCTCTCTGGCTTGGCGATGACGATGAGCCATGTACTATTGCATGTAGGTGGGTTAGTGTACTTGTTGCCTAACCAGAACCCACCAACGAATAACTTCCGGGCGTGGGAAGTAACCAATTATTGGGGGAATGCTAGTGTGCGCGACCAGTAATGGTTAACAAACCGAGAAAATGCGTCACGACTGCCAACAACAGCAGCGGCCGATCTCACCCCACCTCCCATATCCCTCCTGACCCCGGAACCGGGCCTATGTTGAACGCGTTCAGACCGCACGTTTTTAATGTTCTTTTTAAGTGATCCAACTTGGTCCAGGAGGAAGCTAAGGCGCGAAACAAGTGTGCGAGCGGCGTTGGATACGAGTTTTACGGTCAGTGTTTTACTACGGGCATCACTCATGCTCGGAGTAAGAGCTAAAGGGCTGCGAAGGAATATCACTCCATTAATGCATGCCCATTTCCATTAGATATTTTCGAGGACCTTCGAGAAATGTGTCGGATGCACTTATTTTTCAAATTATTTAATGGCACTTAGTTAATGATTTTATATAATAGAGACGCTACAGTCGGCGTAAAAGTATCGCGTGAGGGGCTGGAGTGGATGGTTCATCGTTGGATTAGATACTATCCTGATATGTCTGTGTGATTTAAATTTACATCTTGGAAATTACTTAAATGTATTTCTGGTTTAAATTGACTTTAACATATTTTTTTCGAGATCCCTGGAATAACTTCCCATTAGAATATTACATAAGAGCCAGACAAAATTGTGCGCCAACAACGACAACGATATGATATTGCATAGCTTTTGAACCAAGCTCGGTCGTGGTGGGTCTTTTTTCTTCTTTTTTGCCAGCGCCGCAAAAAGATGTCTATGCCTTCGTTAGATCACAAACGAGTTTGTTAACTGTTTTGAGGAGCCAGACGACGTCCTCTTTTCAGACGTAACTTTCTTTCAGATCATTCAATAAAATTCAGGCTGAAGAATTCTTAAAATTGTATTAATACAATAAAACTAAGTTTAAAAAGAAATATACATGTATGTTTAAATCTGAAATACGCTAATATTACTCGAGTATAAACTAAAATTATAATAAATTGGGGAGGGAAATTGTGTCTAGAATTGGTTGTAGTCCATTTTCATCCTGTCGCGTCTAAACAGGAAAGAGCATCAAGTCGAATATGAATGGACTATAAGTGTGTATTTTTTATCTCGAACGCAAAACTCGACACATATTTGACTCCAAACTGTCTCCAAATGGAATTTCATGTGAATAAATTCGCAATACGTAATTTCTTTTTTTAAAAAAACGTCCTGAAGACCTTTCACATTTTAAATGAAAGTATGGCATCGTTTGACATGGAGGAAGCCTATAGACTATCCTGGCAGACACGTTTTTGCAATACCAGCACGACTATTTGTTTCCGGGCGAAATATACGGATACAAAACAACGAATAAAACATTTTATGGTACAACTAAATGGCACTTTGTGACGAACATTTACTGGGCCTAATTCATATTTAGGAGTAGAATGCTAAAGTAGGTCCATGCGTAGGGACCTATATGTACGGGACGTGGTTCCGAATGTTTATGGGTCTGCGTGGCCGGGGTGGTGTAAAAGCGTAGGGGTCGAGGGGGGTGGGGGAGGCTGAACGAATTCAGATAAAATTGTCTGCCCGATCACACGCATGGCAAGACGTTACACCGAACTCCTCTTTTCCATTGCCCACAGTAAAATGGGTTGACAATAAACTTTCACTTCTGCTTATAGGTTTGAATTCGCTTGTACGCCAGCGTGATTGTTACAAAGGCCACACGTTGTTCGTAATGTCCCCCCCCCAAAAAAAAAAATATTGCCTGTTTCCAAGTATTCCAACTGCTGTCTCAGTCGCAGAATATTTCCTAATCAATATCCATTTTGCTTCCGTGCGCTGTCAATCCTGGTCATAGTTTAAAATATGGTGACCCCCCCCCCCTAATTCAATACGTTTGAGGACAAAAGTCATTGGCCAACTTCGACTCATTGAAAATTTAATTTTTTGAAGGATTTTAAAATCTAGATCATGCTGGTCATTACAAAATGATTTCCTGGCGTGTGTGACCTCTATGCACCGACTTGCTTAATTTGGGTAAATTCATTTAAGCCTTCTTCGTTAAGAGCACGCTTTTTATGGAGTATCTTACTCTACTGCAAAAAGGTTTAACCCCATGTCAAATGTTTGTCATTGTCGTTGTCTAATATCAAATGTTGTCATTTTTATTATATGATGCGTACTCGTCAATGCGATAACACGATGTTTGAAAATGTTGTCCTCTATCATGGTTTCTGTACCATACTTTAGAAATGTATTGTAACCGGGATACTCGTAAAGTGTGCAAGTAATTATAATTGCGCGAGATTAAACTGGATCCGAGAAATTGCAGCCTTATTTGTTTGGTATTGTTTTATTTCGTTTCTTCTTTTGTCGAAAGTGCTGTCCGCTCCCTTTCTGATTACTTTCTGTGTGTTGTGGTGTCTACGTGATTCGCGAGCCAATTTTGGGGACCAATGTGGAGAGAGAGAAGTTGAGGGGAGAAGGATCCATTGGTCAGACAGTCGTCCCGCACGAAAAATAGCTGACATTATACGACTACTACGAAAATATTGTTTGGCATTAAATTTATTTCATGAAAGGAACATTTACCTCGAATCTATGTCCGTGTATTCTTAAGAATATTATTTTGGATAGAATTCGTCTCGTCGGAGGAAGCATGAGTTGTATTTTATCGGACATTTGTTGTCGATTACAATATTACAATTACAATAATATACCCACAAGCAGCCCCGGATGGGGCCTATGGGGGGGTCGAACGGTCAGTTAAGGACAAGGGTGTGGTTGTCCTATTCTAACAGGCTTTTGACTTGAGACTCATTAAGGCTATTCCACTTTCGACACACTCTGGGGAAATATGAGTTTAAGTATCGATCTACGATCGATATCGTCGATCGTTGACAAGGATTTCACGATGGATGATTTCATGCTTTGGTCATTTTATTTTATTCATTGTCGTATAATATCACTACAGTAGTTTCTCAACCCCTCTTGATGCTTAAGCACTATGTGTAGTGGACATTTTTACCAGTATCCCGGAATCGAAGAATTGAGATCCCGCGTTGGAAATCGAACCCGGGACCGCCGAGCTACTGTCAGTCGCTATACTAACTGGGCTATGACGAATTAATAACTAAAATTAACGGAACAAACAAAAAAAAAAATGAAGAATTGGATTTTACTAGTTACGGCATATTTAGGCAAATGGTCTAATATATAGCTTTCTTTGAAAACCATGTTTAAAACATTTTCGTAATTAAGATTTGGAGTTGACCAAATTTGGTTGAAAATATATTACGCCTATTCATTCGAATTCATTTAATTTTCGTGATATTTAGTGCACGTGACTAATGTCACGAACAAAACGATTCCTGACTATTGTGCTGGGAGTGTGAGGCGCATTTATAACAGTCGTATAACTCTCACGTTGTAAGATCCGGTGGACGAGAGTGAAAAATATGCCCTCAACGAACCGACGTCTCAGCCACAAAGCACTTGGAGTTAACAAGCAACGTCAGTGCGTGACATGGTTGACGATTACGAGTTGGTTAAAGAGATCCTCCCCCTTACCCCATTAATCCCTTTCTCCGAGAAATTATTATCCATCACACATGGACTGATCTGATAATCATGTTGTTGTCATCGCTAAAAGTGAAATATCATCCACGTACGTCTATTTAGATATTGAACAAAACATTACAGAAGCTCCCCCAATTGCTGTACCGCAGTGCACAAAATCGTCATGTTTAAATTGTCATGAAATATTTGCAACTCAGCGATCGAATTAAAAACAATTAATACTGAAATTTAATTGAAATAGGCACACAGTATGTCTACGCTCGTATTACATTTTCATATTGTTGAACGTACGTTTTGTATAGTGTTGTTTGCGGGAACATATTGTCATTGAAATTGTAATTGTTGAAAATGTAGTCTGATCGAAATATTGAAAAAGTCAAATTACTAATCCTTAATTTTTTTAACCGATTTTTACAATTGCACGGAATTCGATTGCGGGACTCTCGCAGAATTAAAAAAATATATATTCAAATTTTTTAATGTGTATGAATTTCGAAAGATTTCGAGTAAGCGGTTAACTTTATTTCGTATGACTCTTTGTAACTGAGTTTGTAACCTATATATGGACTGACTGACCAACAGATTGAAGGCGTGGGTGGTGTAGTTTGAACTCACCATACCAATGCCATTCACGTATCGGAATCCGTTTGCCATTGAACGACGTACACGTACGCGTTGTTAGCCAGGGAGTTAAATAAATTGGACACGAACCACACATATGACAATAAAGTCATTCGCTCCTTTTACGCGTGGGTTCGAATGTTTCTGAACACACACACTTGTGCAATTGATTTTGCCTTCTGTTATTTCATTATAAGCCTAAAGGAACTTGGGGGAGAACCCCGAACCCCAGCAACTTGACAATGGGATTTCCTGCAAATTCCTACCCAATTTCTTTTGTACACAGTCATAGTCAATAATCATAATTGGAGTCAAATTAATATTTAAATACAGCGGTAATGGGGCCTGAATACCGTCAGGTCTCAAAACGGTCAGAATGTGTCAAATGTGTAGGGAAAATGTCGTATTAAGGTTATTTAACATCAGCTATTCTGCTTACATACATGTATATGGTTCTGGCCTTATGAATACACATTCTTTATTTTTAAATTTTTTGGCACGAGCCTATTATCGTCGCTTAATTTTTGCACCTTCCAAATCCTTCTCCTGTATTACTATTACGATCATCCATGTCCATCCATTAACTATCCTTGTGGCGAATCAAACCGAATTCGAACCTGCAACCCCTTGATTCGTAAACAGGCGCTCAATCCAATATGAAAACACCATTTTAAAAAATTATCTCCAACAGAACTGGTATGAAATCAATTTATTAACATCACTCTTTCTATTAACACTAGCAACCACATGGAATTATTTGGAACAAAATTCATCAAGCTGCTATCTAACCTCACATCTCGTTGATCCTATCTCGAAAGGCAAAATAGCAGCGTCGGTGTCGTTTTTGTAGTCGCAACTCCCCCTTATTCTTCTACTCCAGTCAACGTCCGAACGAGACGACATAAGAATTTCCGGCCAGTGTCGGCTCGGCTTCTGCGGCGAGATTCGTCTTGAATACTCCAGTTTGGAGCACACGATCTTGCTGGATCTCTCTCTCGTGGTGTCTCCGCAAAATTTGCTCGGCACTGGTGTGGTCATATACGGATCGGAAGAAAGCGCTCGATCGCGCGGTTACTAAATAACTGCCATCCAGAAGTTCAACCAAGTGATGTTGAGGGAAATGCATTTAGTTAGTGTTGGCCGCATCATCACTGTTGGGACCACTTCGCGCATATCGTCTTACTGGACGCTGCACTCTAATGCCGTTTTCACACTGGCCGAGCAATAGAGAGCGGTCAATTTCTACTATTGTAATTGCACAATGCAGGTACCTGTCCAGGGTACGAACCAACTCGACCCCTCGCAGCAGTTTGCTTGAGAGGCAGACTTTTGGTACGTCGGTCTCGGGTTCGATTCCCTGCGCAAGCGCTCATTAGTTTATCCGCGGGTCACATGGACCAACCAAGAACACAAAGCAGCATTGTCAAATCGATCAATTTTGGCTGCCTGAGCATCAGATGTTATCCAAATATGCAAATATGTGTATCGGACGCCACTCATATTGTTGATCCTAAAATCACTCTGTTATTTTCATTCTTTTATTTATTAGAAATGTTTCAAAAAACATCCTGATTATTGCCTGCTTCAGCTGCAACTTTTATTGCAAGAAAAAAATGAGGCGTCCCATTTGTAACTACTAATTCTTCTAATCAAATCATCTTATAATAACAGACTTCTATTCGTAACAATAATCGTTCTATCGTTTATACAGTATAAATATTTGAATATAGTTTTATTTTAAGCGTCCAAATGTAAAAACCCAAAATCAGCTTGGTGCCCTGCGAAAAAGGAGTTCCAGAAAAAAATACGAACTAGAAGGGAAAAAATGGAAGCTCCCGTCGCGTATCACGTGACCCATTGGCTCGTCCGCAAGAGAGTCGACCGCAGCCCAACTTTGCCATTAAGCATTGTGTCGCCGCTAGCCAAAGTGCTAATTTGGTGGAATTTTTTCGATTTTTCTGCCCATGTACATGACTACATGTATCTACAACGGTGACGATCGCAAAAGAAAAACATATGTCGCGGGCAACTACCAGTACGTGTTCGGATTTTTCACTAGGCAATTGGACCTGGACATCAAGCAATAACAGCGAGATTGGAATCTAATCATTCGAGCATCTTCTTTACTTTTTATGAATTGACGATCCAAGCTAACAATAATGTACATTTGTATTTCCTAATGAACAAAATAAGATTATAGCTCATTGAAATCTGTTTCGTTTAATTCATTGGTAGGGGAGCTTCATTAAATAATTATCTAGAAGATGTGAGCCAGACATAAATTATACACCATTTCAAATACGACTCGTCGTAGCGCAGTTGGTTTAGCGACTGTCTGTGGCACAGCGGTCGCGAGTTCGGTTCCCGGCGCGGGCTGTCAAAATTTTTTCGATCCCGGGGTACTGGTCGTTCCCCTCGCATAGTGCCTAAGCACCATGAGGGGACGTAACGCCTGTAGTGCGGTTGACTACAGTATCTGTCAAAGACGCACATCAAAGATCCCAGAAATTACAAAATGGTAGGGTGTCACGAAAAACACACAATTGCCTTTTGATCGCACTCGGTGCTCAGTATCAGCAGTGCGCCGTTGCAATAGGAGAAATGGGGTTGCTTGTAATTATATAAATGTTGTCAGATGGCGCCATCAGTCAAGCTGAAAGGCATTTGCTAGCTCATTAGCCGTGAATAGGCGAGGATATGCCAAATATGAGGGGTGTAGAGAGAACTTCCTTTAACTGTAATAATTGTACAGAGATCTTATTACTAAATAGTCCGGGAATACGCAGTATCATTCCAGCTCCGTATTGGCTCAACATCAAAAATCTCGAGATTGTTTTTTTTTTCTTGTCGTTTTCGTTCTTCGTATTTGGCAACTGGGCGCATTTACAAGGTTTTTATTGTTGCACTATTTTCTGAGCAAACCGTTTGTCTGTCCTACTGCCGCTCTTCCAGCCCTAAATAAAGAAGAATTTTGCGCACTCGCTGTCGTCGGTTACCTGCTATTCGCCCTTCGTTACATCACTAGATGACGCTATTTCACATCCTTTGGAATAAGGCTTTTGGTTCTTATTGACGCCAAAAGGCGCGCTCCACATGCCACCAAGCAATTGGCTAATAGCGCCACGGAGAGGCCACCAGAGGGCACCACAAGCAACAGTGCCTTGGATATGACATTCGAATTTATCGTTGCTTGCGGCACGATAAATTTGTAACTTTCCTGCGTTCTCTTATTTAGAGAGACTCACTAGAGACATTCGAATAATTTTACGTAGAATAACGTGGGACACTATTATTATGAATGCAAATAATAAATACAGTCTGTGATTATGTTACTGTACGTGCATATATCTATTTTTTGGAGCAGGAGCGTTTGATGTACAAACCGATGTCATTCAATTTTTTATATGTTTTGATTGTTATGGTGCACAAGATGTTCAACAAACCGGAAACTGGGAAGTACATAGCAGAGGTATTGCGAATTCATAAAAAATATTTAAGCACTACTTTTAACGAATTTCTTCTTGGTTTTAACCAAAATCATAGAAGAGCTAGAAAATGAGTACTATAATAATATTCAAATTTAAAACTCTTCTGACCGAATTCAAACCCAATGGATTGGCGTTATTCCCCTTGTCCTAAAACGCTTCCACATCGAAAGATCAGAAACGTGACGCGTTAATTGCTGTTTGATGGAGCCCCCAAGTGGAATATCGACACTAAAGATCATTTTATGGACGACTCCAACGTCGCCAATCCGATTACGTATTAAACACCCTGAAGTGTTAGGAGTGACGACATAAAAGTGATAATAGATTCGCAAATGTGAGTTAAACTATAGAGTGAGGTGCTATCGACGAGTTACTACAGGTGAGATCAGTATAACTAAAATCATTTTTGAATCTACACTTCGTCGGTGATATCTAAAATAGTGTTAAGCCTAAGAGCGGAAACAAATAAAAACATTAGAAATATAAAGAAAATAAATGATTCCATTCAAATATGCAATATTTGTTGATGGTTTGAGCAAAACATGAGCTTGAAGCCCAACTTGAAATTGGTCATTGTAATTGATCGAACTTCTCCAAAGCGGCTTCAAGAAAGACCCTTCTCGTAAAATACCAAACATTCCAGAAGCCGTAACGTGTATAACGCACTGCATGCGAGAATATGAACCCAAGTTTTCTTCTTGATGACCAGGCTTGAAGGCCGTCAAACGCTATCCATGTGTGATTAACGTTTCCACATTTTATTGGCGTTGTTCGGGTGTGGAAGTGGCGGAGGGGTGTATCCTCTTAAGACCCATCCCAAAATTATCCATCCACTCAGCCGATGAAATACTTTTGGGAGATAATTTAAAGTCTGTAGTGAAAAAAGAAAAATGAGGACAATGAAAAAAATCAGAAATGGAATGTGCATGGATTGAATGGAGACCAGTTTAGTATTCGAGCAAAGCAGGAATGTTACGTGTGACAAAAATTTCCTACCACACACCTTCAGCTAAACGCCGACGCTACATTTTGTAGCAATCGTATTCAACATCATTGGCCATGAAGGGGAGTGTCCTTTCATTCTGTATTTTTGTTTTGTTTCTACCATACATTCTCGTTTCATTAATATTAATATTTCAGCCGGATATTGATAGGCAAATGTAAATCGACTTGGATGGTTAATTCTCTCTACAAAATTATATATTGGAATAACAGCAGGAAAAGCTAAATTTCGATGTTTGGTATTGACTTTATACTGAATGTATGACAAGCCACCATTATGCACAGTGCAAGTTGAAATGTCAACAAGGGAAACTAGCCGATTGGAGAAAGTTCGCTTTCGCAATGCAATTTTAAAAAATGGGGTCCCAGGAAGCTTCCTGGTAATGGTGCAAGTGATGGGGAAACGCGGAAAAATTAATTAGTTTTTTTATTTCATGACCCTATACCCATTCCAAGAGGCGGTCAGCACATTTCGCGGGATCCCATTCTCGTCGGTCACTGTCGCCCGTTCAAAAAGGTTGGATCAGCATTAATGCAAAAGCATTGACCTTCTGGGAGGATGGGAGGGGGAAGAAGATATCACGCATGGACTGCACGTATCTTCCTGAGACACGTGCTTAACCCAAGAATTTTCTTAGAAACATTTTTTGAAATCTTTTGGATCATCATTTTGCCACACAGAATCTACCAAATCTTGTGTTCAGTTAGTTTTACAGTGTAGTATTTTTCGATAAAATATGTCAATTTAAATGTTAGGATCAACAGAAATGTGCTGCAATACAGAAAATGCAATTCTGTAAATGCAATCCGAATTCAGGATTCACGGCACTTTCAGATGCGCTAAGAGATAGCGATTAAGTTTTCTTCTTCAAAGGCGAACTCACAAACTTAGTTAATCGCGTTCTACATTGTGCAATGTATTGGTTCTCTAAAAGAGGGCAAGGGTATCAGAAGGATATTACATCGATTGGCTGCACCCCTATAGTCCTTTCTCACGGGTGCGATGAAGATGCTTTGAGTGATTGCCAACGTTTGGGGCGAAAACATGTTGAAATGCTTGCTGATCAGCTTACCATGAAATACAAATCGAAGAGTTAGTCGTACGCAATGCAATAGTTTGTTGTTGATCACATGTTCAGCGATATATGGATTTTTTATTTTAAAATTTCGCCATACGTAATATACGTAACGTTGGCATTTACAGTAAACCAATAACCAGCTCTCGAAAATTTCGATCCCGGGGTACTGGTCGTTCCCCCTCGAATAGTGCTTAAGCACCATGAGGGGGACGTAAGGGCCTGTAGTGCGGTTGACTACAGTTGATTAAAAAAAAAAAAAAAAAAAATAAGCTTCACTCACATAAAATAAAATAATTAGATAATTATAATGTAAAGAGGTTTTAGTATTCGCATTTTTGTTCGACAAATTAATACCATGTTAATATAATTCTATATAATATTATGAATTTATAAAATAAAATGATGAAGCGGTCAGAGAATGCATGTAAAAGATTATTGCGCACATAATAATGAGCAATTTGAATTCTGGTTTGATTCAAGTGCTATTAAATTAAGTAATTCATCTATGACATACTGTCGAAACAGCATTATGTTGGTTTTACACAACTTCATATTCGAATGAATATACGCACGTACAGTAAGTACGGTAGCGGTATTTGTCGAATTTTAGCCTGGTCAGTCTAGATTGTTGGGTGGCCAGCGTGTAACCATAGGTTGACCAACCCTCTGTCCAGCCCGTCGCGACTTTATAGTTTTATGGCTATCCGACGGTCCGCTTACTTTCGAGCACTTTAATCACGCATTTCTATTGCTCACGCGCGCAAGTTTTACTCATCTACGCGCATTGTCACACCAAGTCCCGTCGTCAAATTTTTTCCGTTTATTCTTCGGCCACAAATGGTCGGTCCGGCTATACTTCGCTCTCGCACTCAACAAATGGTACGTTGAACGCGATGGAGTGTCACCACCATCAACGTTCCAGCAAGCTTATTTGTATTTCACAAATGGCCAGACACTGATTCCATGCTTCGAAAATGAGTTCATGTACTCAGCTTTTCAACTGTCTCAAGAAATGGTATTCTGTTCTGATCGAAGCGAATCTTATATCAAGTTTCTTGTTGGAAATAAAATATGGCTTAAAAATTGTTTATTTTGTGTGCACTTGGCATATTTGACCAACCAAGCAAATGTGCTTCAAACGTTTAAAAAAAGAGTATGAATCAGATGACTGGGATAAAAACATGTATAATTACAGAGTCGTTGTAAATTGTTCTAATGTAAGTATTCGATTAACGCCTTGACAAAGTTGGGATGTTATGTGGATACTTGTTGAAACGATTTTGACTGGTGTGGTTTGTGCCAGCCGCTAGTGGTGCTCCTCTCGCACATGGCATCTTGACCGGGTATCCGAAATTCCATTTCATTTCTCATGTGCACAGACGAACTAACAAGGGAGACGGTCAGCCTGAATGTGGACATGAGCTTTTCTACATTTTGGAAGCTCGGATAATCAGGGTCGCCGATTTGGTTGGCTGGAACTGAAACATTTACTGAGCACGAAGTAGTATCCTCTTGTTTCATAGGTTCCGCAATTTGATTTTCACTTCAGGTCAGACAATATTCGCATTTTTAAATAGCACGGTCGTTTCTAACAGTACGCAAACTTTTAGTTTTAAATCAAGAATCATTTGCGATTAATTGATTTATTTTAACTTGAAATTCTTTGCGTTCAAACATTGACAAACATGTATGTGATTTACCAAAATAAACAATTTTTGTTAATGGTCCATCTAAATATATTTTCTCTCGTGGCACATATGCACATAGGTGAGCACATTTAATTGAAATTTAATTTTCTTTGTCACAATACACAACAGTACAATGCTTAGAAGGTCACAGCTGTGGCTTTTCGTGAGAATCAGTAGTTAGCTTACACGTACATTCAAAGTAATTTATGTCACAAATTTCGCGCACATGAACTCCTCAACCGGATGCTCTCGGCTCTGCCATTTCTCGTTCTCGTCTTAATGATCAGTAGACGTAACTCTTGTGAGTTGTGAATCTATGAAAGGTTTGTGCCAAACGAATCAGATTCGAGTTGGCTCGCAACCCTAATCCGCCAACTGTAATTTCTCCAGATTCTGACGCAACCACTGCTACCACTGAAGCGTACCAGCAAAACATGAGGACATCATTGACCTTTGTCGCAAGCAATCCTCGTTCACCAATTGGACATCTTCCAATGGAAAACCCAATGTTGTCGATAAAATCGACTCCATTTGGGCTGGTTCAGGTAAACATTGTGCTGTTTCTATGAAGGATTTTGAGATGAGCAGAATGTCGAAAACCATGAAATATTCATCTAGTTGTGATATTTTCCGGGGAATTAAGAGTTTCGTAGTTACCGAGATTTGAACACGTGGTATGGCTAGACCGGCCCAGTGCTACAACTAATAGAGGCCCACTTCGCCATTGTCGACTCATGGTTCTACAAACTCCTGATATGTTTTATTTTTATTCCTCGCCCCCAAAATCCGCTTTTACACGCTCGACTTCAAAATTGCGCTTCCTTGATCAACTTTGCGACGCAATTTCTTGACAACAGAAGACGTCTCGATGACTGAAGATACCGCTAGTCGACTACGACTGCGGACCCACGGCATTGCCAGAGGGTTCGAGCCGGGGGGAGGAGGAGGTGGGTGAGGGCCCAGGCACCCTAACAATTTCGTCACCCCGCTGCCGCCGTCGTGGGCTCGACCGAGCCGGCATCCAGAATGGTTAAAACTATTAGACGACCCGCCAGGCGACTCGTGTAACAACTACTTTTGATTTTCTTTATTGCCGGGATCCTCCCCGCACTAAAACTTGCAGCCAAAATGATTACGTATTGATTACTGTGGCGTTAGAAATAGGCCAGCGGCCCCTCACACGCCCAACGCACGTAGACACCACCCCCGCCCTACGAAGTGAAGGTGTACTCGAGATCGACGTTCCTTATCACAAAGGAGCAAGATAACCCAAGTAAATTGAGAAATACTGTTCAGAAATGGTGGATTCGGGACAGCACCGAATGAAAAAGATGAACCAAGTGGCGCACTCGCTTTTATAATAATATTTTACTATTATTTCATTTGAACTTATACTTGCGAAAAATACAGACACCGGGATCACTGAGGGAACCACTGATCCCTGGATTATCACCCAAACGTCCTATTAATCTTTATCACATGTATACTGTGTTGTAACATTATTCGGATTGCCTTAATCACGTTATATACAGTACTTTATCAACTTGTACTTTTTGATATTTTGCGTGCAATGAATTTATTGATATCGTCATCAACGATCAGTTTTTCAAACATTGTTGTGTAGGGTAAAATTGCATTTAAGCAATCATGTTATCTTGTGTAGCAATTAATTCTTTGATTTCCACCTGTCACCATTCGAGTGAATCTTTTTCACCAGAAGTGGTTATCAATGTACACTAAATGCTCTCTTTCTTTGAGATTCCGACTGTATTCTGAATATTCTTGATTATTTAGTTAAGCAAGACCAGTTGGTATTTTTGAAATGTCATACCGTTTTCGGTGATTCGGGTACATTCTTGGAAATTGAACATGTCTTTATTTGCTTTTAACCTTAGTTATACCTGTATTTACTAGTGATTCCGCATGCACATTTTTGTTCGAAACGCCGACACGCTAATACTGATACGGGATACCATCGTCGCGGTGGCGCTGTCGTCGAACGCGTTTGTCATTGTGGAACACTTGTAATAGAATGAAGCTACGAAATCGCACGCAGTGGCTAGAGCGGTACAAATAGGCGAGAACAATATGGAACTGAAAAGAGCGAAAATACAGCGATTGGAGGACTGGCATTGGAAAGAAAAATGAGGGGAGGGATGGTTGAGCAAGTAGAGGAAATAGGCTGATGAAAAGAGGGGGAGACCAACGACGACGACTACCAGGCTAGCACCGGATATTTAAGCTAACGTTAAAAGTAATATTTTCAAATATACTAGCCATTCCTTAATGTCATAGCCAACGAAGACACGCACACCAACAAATCAAAATATCTACTTGTATCAAAATAGCTACTGGTAATTAACATTTAAAAATATGTAAATATCATATTTTCGGATTATCGCTATCATATTATCGCTATTATAGAATTACAATATGTTCCTAAAATTGAAAACAAAACGTACACTTGACGCTAAACATTTTAATGCTATTGTGTCGAGAAATGGTGAACAATTTTTTTGATGGTATCGTGAGAAAATATTGTGACAAGTGTGTGTCCAATTTTTTTATAACTTAAACATCCAGTTCCTTACCACAACAAAGCGATCTCGCGCGCATGCCTGCAGATACCGACTTGAATCTGTGATTAAATGTCATCCGCGTTATTAATTTTGGCACGGCATGTCGTGTAAATCAGCACGTCGGACTACAGACAAACTACAAGGCCAACTTGGCTTGGCTAGAACACTATAAATGTAAAGACTGGCGCTTTTGCGTCTGGCCGATGTAGCTTCAACTTGGAGCCGCTCGAAGATGGGCATTGCTGGCACGAATAACAAAACAGACAAATTAAAAAAATTCGTTCTGCAACTTTGCCTGGCTAACGATTAAAACGCAGATTTTAAGATTAAAACGATTAAAACGCAGATTTTAAGATTAAATTTTAAGATTAAAACGCATTGTGCGAGTGCAACGACTAATGCATGATTTTAGATATGGACAACTGCCATTGTGACTAGGTATTGCTCATCGTCGATTAAATTTTATAAATTTATTTTATTTTTGGCTTTTTGACCATCAAAATTCTTACAAATCAGCAACAGAGAGCATAGTGCTGCAAGCCGACGCACAGGAGTGCTACAGGATTTTGTTCCAGATCCTTATCGGTAGGTGATGATTGGTGGCCTAGAATTTATTTTGGAGTATGATGTATGGAGTAAGGCCTTCTGTGAGGCGACCATGACTCCAGTCATACTCTGTACATGTCATTATACTGAAATAATTTGGCATGTTTTAGTGGATCGTTTTCAGTTTCTACCTTTTCATATCTTTGGTCGATGCCAACTCGATTGGCCGTCGCGACTACATCTGGGCAGCCAAATCGACAAGGTTCCTCCCGCTTTGGGGATTTCCCACACTTGAATAAATCGTCGCCAACAATTTCTCGTTTTATGGATATGACGGGTCAGTTGTTATTGCAACCGACACACACACACACACGTACCAGGCACGAAGCCCAGGATGGCCAATAGATTGAAAGAGCAGATTACTAAGTGAGAGCATTTCGCGTTCACCGCGCTCGGGAAGGACGAAAGAAAAAAGAATGGGAACCCCAAAATCCTGCCACAGACGCAAAAACGACGACAGACGTTCTGCCTAATGGAATTATCACACCAACCTTGCAAACCAAAATTGCAAACCATTCGTGGCGCAGTTGGTTTATGACGGATTGCGGTTCGGCGGTCCCGGGTTCGATTCCCGGCGCGGGCTTTGGCCCGGGGTACTGGTGAAAACGTGCCCCTGACATAGTGCCTAAGCACCGAGAGGGGTACAGAATCTTCCTGTTGTGACCCGTCACTTCAGTGAATTAAAAAAAATTAAAAAATACAACAAATTATATTTTTTACTGGTTTCTGATGCAACCGTTTTAATCTCTTGCCCAAATTATTCGGCCACTCTTATCAAATTTTATCCGGTTGCGAAAAAAAATAAGAGAGCACTTGAAACGGTTAGTGAAAGTTAGGAGAACAGGATTTTACCCCTTGGCATTTGTAACTCGATCATTCAAAAAATGAAAACAAGGAGAGCCGAAAGACTAAAAAATGCAGACACGTTTTATTTATTGTGTTCGCCAACAGAGACATTCTTGATAACAACCTTCAAGAAAAATGCGTGTGTAATTTGGTGTTTTTACACACAATACAGTGGAAATACACATTTATAGCATACCCTACCAAGTAAAGCAGATTTTACCGCTACAACGATAATTCCGTTGGTATACCCATTGATATGAACTTGTGGTTGATATTCCTAAATATTCTCACTATCAATTTTAGAAATATGACGACGAACTTGCCGTGCCCGAGAGAGTATCGATACTACACTCCCGTTCTTTATCCAATGTAGGAATTATTAGCGCAAGTATCACAAGTTTTGGATACACGTAATTTAATTGTTTAATTAATGCTGCAACTGAAAAGGACCGAGGGACAAGAAATTATTTTATTTGTTTTTGTCCATTCTCGTAAAATTCTAAAAACAATTTCGAAATTTCTAATTCAATCAAACTTTACTTTCCATGTAGTAATAATAACCATCATCTAACAACAAGCCACATTGTAAACACAAAATGTTACAACATTATAACTTCTAAGTGGAGAGAGTAAAGCGTTTGTCTAGCCGTCATTAGTCACGCAATTAAATAAACATATATTGGGGAAAATTGAAGAAGCTTCTATTACTGTAGAACCATGTTGTTAAAACTAATATAACACGTTTGAAAACTAAGCACTTAGTGCTGAAAAAATAACATCTCTGAATTGTGTCAATTGCGGTTAAACCAATTAACGCCATCTACAGGAGATTTGGTTTTTAGCCTAAAACTTTTTAAAGATCCCATCCAAGATTTTCGTGCCCTAATTCTTTGAAGAGCAAATGTTCTCAGTACATCTATTATGTGGGTTAACCTAGTTAAAGAAAACTTTATTCAGTTGTAAGATGGCTGAAGGTTAGAAAATGGATAGAAGCAGAATCGCTGCAATAAAGGTGAAGAGATGGCGGGGCTCACTGTCATGGATGTTGAACAGTTGAAGACAATGGGTCAAATGACGTTGTCGTTCGGGTCACAAATTACAGTACGTCTGTGATACTGCATATGTTAAAATAGGTGGGTTATCCGGTGACTCATGGTGGTGTGGTGAACAATTTTAAGAATCAACTATATCATCGATCAAATCAATAAAAAAAAATCAGAAGTAATATGCTGGCGTAATTAAATTTGATTTTTAATTTTTTTTAATTCAAGGTTAATGCGGTTAATTAATTAGGAACGTAGCTACATTTTGTGAACCGTACATTTCACACGAACACAACGTACATCAACGTACATTATGTGAAGTAGTGTAATCGCATTTAAAGAGCACAAGTGAATCTAAAGAAATTGACTAGAGTGCAACCGTTATCCTAATTGTTATTAAATTGGATGGCGCCGGTGTTAAGCAGGAAGCCGCATCAGGGGGAGCTTTATGCAGCGCGCAAGATGAGTCTGCAGAACTCTGTACAGGATGACGCGAAAGTATGGACAAGCGTAATTCGCCACTACTCGAGTTTACATACAATTCAAAGTAGTCCATAACGAATCAATTACCCGGCTTCGCTCGAAAGTCCGCAAAATTGTCCAAGAAATACGCAAATTATTATAAATACGCAAAATTGAGATCTGAAATAACTTACGCTTGACTACAAATTTGAGGAACTCACTACAGCTAAAAATGTATTCGATTTAATCAAACCGTTCGTAAGTAAACATGGAATCAGACAGAGTGAGAGAGTGTGAGAGAGTCAGAACTTAGGATTATAATATAGATTAGATTTCCATACAATATACAAGGTACAGAGTATTACAATTATAATGAACATGAACATCCGCAGTCAGACTCGAATGATCCTGCACAGATAGTTACTCAAATTTGTAGTCTAGCGACCAATATTACTCGACATAACCCGTATGGGTGAATGATGTCGAACTTTGGATCATCCGGACGATGGCTAACCTATCGGGTCACCTGGGCAGTGCAGAGACGCGGATGGTCGATCCGCTTTCCGCTCCACTTGACGACGTGGCCCAACGGTCCTCACGCGGCGCCCAAAAATTGCGCCAGCCCAACACCGGTGGCGACTGATGGCTCCCCTGACTGATGCCGAAAGAGGATTTGTTTGGCTTTTCGCGGAAATTGGTGGCCGTGTGGTGGTGTTAAGACATGGGGAAGGGGGTTTGTGGGGGTGTCCAGGGGGTGGCCACAAGGCGGTTGTGGTGGTGGTTACGAACAAGAACTGGAAGACAGTAGAACATGGTGCGCGGTGAAGAAATGAAAGAAATGAGAGATGCAAAATCGCCTTGCTCGTCCCGTCATAAACAAATCCGGAAGATATGACCACTAGGTGGCACTTTGCGAGGAATCTCTCATTAACGGCTCACCTATCGGTGAAGCGCTAAAACGAGATGGCATTTCTGGGATCGTAAGACCAAAGGACGAACACAATTCTGTTTTTTCCAACGCACTTCAAAAGATAACTTTGCCAAGGTTACAAAGATGCTCGACAGATGAATGAGCCCTTAGTCGATTCCCCTGTATTGGATCAGCGGGTTTTCGTTTTGCGGTATTCTACAGTCTATATTACATTATAGTGTAGTTTAGAATTTAACCAAAAGATTTTATTTCGGAACTCACTCTGGTTATATTTGAGTCAACCAAATAACTGCTTTTAATGTGTGCCCAGAAATGACAGAAAAGATCTTGCTAGAAAACTCAATGTGCAATTATTTGGAGAAATCAAAATCGATGACCGGTCAAATCAAAATAATAGAAATTACTTATACATTATACAGGCCGGCAGAAGCATCGTTGATACTTTCAGATCGAGGAGAACACTTTAAATTTAGTTAACTGTTTGGTCACGATGATCAACGAACTGCAAATGGAAAATGATGTGATGCTCGTTCATGTCGCCCCTCGCAGTGCTTAGGCACTATATGAGGGATACATACACTTGATGGTGGTGGTAAAGGTATTTTGTGCTTCTTGACAGAAGCTAGCACAAAGAAATAAAAATAACAGTCAGTTTCCGCGGTAGCCATGATCACCACCCTCCCACTCACGCAGGCAGGCAGCCACGAACGTTTTGCTTCGAGAGTGGGGCTGGGGCAGGGGGGGGGGGAGACCAGCTCAAGATTGCGCAGTAAAGATGAAAAGGGACAGCAGAGAGATAGAAAAAAAACTCGGGAAAACCTATTGATATCGACAGAGCACCCCGCTGGGAGATATTAAGTTGAGCAACTCTGGCAAGATACTTCCTATATCTCTTTGGCGACGATTTTTTTCCTCTTTCCAAACTACTCGGTACGTTAGCTCTGCATACATAAACAAAGCCACAACACCTCCAAATTTTATTTTTTCTGACCCTGGGTGAAACGAATAAATTTTTTGGCGCGACAATTTTATTATTCTTCATTGGTAGTTCACTGAAAACTAGTTGACGAGCCGGTAACTGATTTATCGCAGTTTCCATAAAATCCTTTCTCTCAAGACGAGCTTTACGTTGTATTGCTCTCGAATTGTCTAGACGGGAATGTTATTCAATCCAGTTTTATTTTTCCTGAGTAGCATTTCTCAGACTCTGGTGAAGCGGGTTCTATGTGTTCGAATCTTTTGGTCCACGTATATGACATGCTTATCCTCTCGAGACCTGTGATGTTGAAGGAACGAGCTAAATGAAATTTATCAGCACTGAGTTTAGTTTCAATTTCTTTGAACAACGATGAGAGGACGATCAGCTTTTCAATTTTTTTTAATGCTTTAATGACGGCCTCACGCTAGTCCTTCAAATTTGACGAAAGTGATTTCTTACAAATTTCTTGCCGAAATAAACAACAAGTTATTGGTGAAAATGCAAAGTGCAAATGTGAAGTGCAAATATTCACTTTATCTTTAGAGGTATTTTAAATATGCATCCTTAAGCAGGTATCATTTACTCAAGATAAGATTTCACGTTTTGCTTCATCGAAATGTTATTTTGTTTTCCCAAACATGGGCGTGAGTTTCAAATCTCCAATGTGGTCATTTGAAATCATTCCTTGCCTGTCCTCATGAGACCAAAACAAAATAACATTTACGTGTAGCAAATCGTGAAATGCTCCAAATGTAAATTTTCACGCCACTTCTGGATCCAAGCAAGCGACGCAATGTCACATACGAAAAAAAAAATCACGTGGCTAAATTTGCTGAAAATTACAAATAAAATTCAAATTATCAATTAGCTAGCTGTCAATAACTTCGCTTTGAGGCTAATTAAAATTCAGCGTTGGACAAAAACAAAAGCAACTGAAGCGCGCTAACCCTGGTGAGATCAATGTTTAATTTAGAGCAAAATGTCGCTTAGCTATTTAAAATTCCCCTTACTTATTAATACAACTAGTACAATTCGAACCAGGTTCATGTGAGGTGCGTTGAATTATTGAGTTTGCACAATTAATCTCATTGTCGCATTGTTTGTTCAGATTGTGCGAGAACCAACCAATTTTGATGATGGTATTTTTAGATGCATCGAAAATCATTAACGATGTTGCCAGATTTTAGTGTTGGTTAAGTTTCAGTTGAGTTTCTTCGTATTTTCGATTACACGCAGAAATACAAATTATTCGATTCTCATTTACAGGTCGCCACCCTAAGGATGTTATAGCGTCTCCGAGTAGTTTCAGATAACAGAACGCACGTCATGTTTTCGTCGTTGGTTAGAAACAGAGCCACAAATTCTGATGCGAAGATGGAGCATTGCAATAGCTCGTTGACACATAAGCAGAAGACGGTACTGCACCGGCAGAAGGTTATCCAGGCGTCTAACGGAAGCTGCGAGGACGAGCCCGTAGCCAGCTTCTGTAAGGCCTGGATCATTTGGATCGCCCCCGCCCTGATCCCCTTGTTACTCACGGCCGCCATTCTGTTTCTGTTCTTGCTATTATAGTACTGCGAAGTCCTCAGCTAATAGTGATGTCGACCTTAATAGAAACAGTGCTTCACATGTGCTTTGTTAAAATAGTTTAATGCATCGTATGTCAGTCGAATTACTAGTATATTTTTTTTCAACAAACATCTGAAACATAAGATTTATCCGTTATGCCTTGGACTTATGCTTGGTCCGATCCGAAATCCGAACGCCATCTTATTTCCATTAATACATTAATTCAATTTCAGTGAATGCAATTTTTTCAGCACCTGTTTAAGTAGTGTCAAAATAATTGCATTTAATAAAACTAGATTCAGTTCGATCACAGAGCAATTTTGTAATTAATCACCATTTTAAAAATAATTCCAGAGAAACATTTCTGATTTATTTATCATGTCCAAAATCACGCTCATACGCGCTCCTCCAGTTTTGTCAGATCAGCACTTTGTTTATTACCAGAATAATGGTAAAACTTATGGGTTAAAATTAATAAAATTCCGATATGTATCAACAAAAACAAATCACGACCAAAGTGTGAAATCTTGAGTAGCTGTATTTTATTGCAAATAAAAAAACTGGAATGCGGTTACAATCTTGAAAAGATTATTTTTTGTGCTTTAATGTTGACTTGATGACTGGTTTAATTGCGGCGGGAACAGGTTGGCCCAGCGGTGTGTGCATACTCGTCGAAATTTTGTTGATGAAGTACAGCGCCATCATGGAGAAGAGAAAGCTTTCGTGAAAGGGAGAAAATTATTTTTCAGCCCATTCATTAATTTTAATGAACAAAAAACGAGTTTAATTTTGTTAATTGATAACCCAAATTGATTGGAAACTTTAGAACTTGTTTTAATTTAAAAAAGAAAAATGTGACGGCAACTTTAATTTTGAACACAGGACATCTGCAGGACGGACATGTTTACCGAAAAGTTTATCGCAATGTTAAATACGTTTTACGGAATAGAGATTTTTAGAAATAACAATACTAATAATATTAAACTCTCGTAAATTACAGATTCATAAATCTGAGTAACTAATGTGTTGCCTCTACTAACATGTGCCCCTCACATAGTGCCTAAGCACCGAGAGGGGTACAGAAACTCCTGTTGTGATATACACTTCAGTGAATTAAAAAAATAATGTTTCATCCTCAATATCATTTCACTTGAAAGTAAACAATCTATGTGCTAGTCTTATTTCGAGTATAAATTTGTTTTACTCAAGCAATATGAATGTAATCTGACAAACTTACCATGTGGTGACGCAAACTCTGTGAACCAGTCCAGCCGCCAGCAGTGACCCAAGTAGGCATATAATAACTAGCAAACAGAAAAATGCAAAAATTAGAACCAGCTGAACTATTTATTGGAAACAAAACTTATTTTCAAATATATTTTCATTGAAACAACCAATGTTGTTCTTAAATTAAATTTTGAAAATTTGAATTCAGGTAAACCAAAAAAAAATAACTCCGTTCATAAAGCAACCTTGATATAATTTCGAGAGCTGGAACATCCATACCTTCCGGGAATAACTGCGCTTGAAAGTTCTTGCCAAAGATGCTGGTCTCCAAGTTTGACGTAGCCTGAAAACACTGAGTCAAGGAACATATATACACGATTGACCCTTCATATATTCCTCTTGGAACTTCTTGTTTCGAATTGCCACGTAGTCGCAAACATGGTTACAATTTCAAAAATGATATAGTACAAGAGAAAAGAAATACGACTCGTCGTAGCCCAGTCGGTATTGCTACTGGCTGTGGCTCGGCGGTCCCGGGTTCGATTCCCGGCGCGG
>JAQGBY010000183.1:0-57019 GCA_034698785.1 Mycogona germanica | reverse complement strand
TTTAATTTTTTCATTTTAAATAATAGTTTACTATTATTATATTATTAGGGTTTCGCCAACTCTTATCGCCTTTTTTGTGTTTGCGTCCAGCATTTCATCCCTATTTCATCAAGAAATACTGACTTGAAAAACGAAAGCTGAAAGGTCAAACGAAATGAGAATCGGAATGATAAATTTAAATAACTTAGTTTTCAACTGGATATATTCCAGTTGATAGTCAAAAATTATTGCCACAACGAGAATCAGTTACAATTTCAATTATTATTCATATTATGCAGGATCAAATTTTTGCACCATCATGAGTGAAAAAAACTCGCCTGGGGCATTAAATGAAAAGCTGCGCTGCCAGACAAGCTGCCGACCGCCAGTCCAACCAAGACAATCAGAAGCCGGTGATAGAATTTCTTGTCCATCATAGGGAGCAAGACGGCGCCAAAAACTGACGATAAACTAATGATGGTGACGAACAGGAATCCATAACCCCACACTAGAAGGCAGAAAAAAATGAATACAATACTCATCACATGACCAGCGTTATTTTATGATCAAGAAAGCTAGCATAACATAGCATTGTAATCCGACAGTTACAGTAATGGTGGATATTTGAAAATATTTTCCCGTTGATCAACGCTACACTCCCGTCATAGTCACCGAAAATAATTTGAAGACGTTTAAAATGTAGATCGTTTACTTTCTGGGCTTAGCTAATCCCACGATCTCGATCTAAATTTTAAACGTCTTCAAATTATTTTTGGTGACTATGACGGAGTGTAGCGTTGATCAACGGGAAAATATTTTCAAATATCCACCTAATGGTGACTGTGACTGTCAAATTACAATGCTATGTCTATCTAGCTTTCTTGGTTATTAACTCAACATCTGACTCGGTGTGCTTCGACACCATTTTGTTATTTTATGAGTCAGCTTTAAACAAAAATAGATTGCGTATATACATGTTACAATAACAGTTCATGGCCGCTGTGCTGTTTAGTGCCCAATATTTAAGAAAGTTTGTGTATCGTGTCTAAGGTGTGTTCGTAGAAACCGGTTCTTTGGGGGATACGAACTTTCGAGTAGTTTGGCAATCGAATATATTTTCAGTACTGTGTGTCACTATTTTTTTTTAATTCACTGAAGTGACGGGTCACAACAGGAAGATTCATTACCCCTCTCAGTGTTTAGGCACTATGTGAGATGCACATAATTAATGGCACATAAACTATTCATTCTCTTGTTTCTGTATTGAAGCGCGCTGGCTTGAACTAGATCGAAAAAGTTTGGGAAACAATAGTCTAAACAAAACATTTGCGAGGTAAATTGAGCCCATCCATATCGTGCTGTAAAATATTGCTGTAGCTGTTGGAAAAATTTGATTAATTAACAAAATGGAGTTGAAAACAATTATTCATATTAACGACCAGACTTCTAAAAATATTTGGGAAAAAGTATCGAAAAAGTTTGGGAAACAATAGTCTAAACAAAACATTTGAGAGGTAAATTGAGCCCATCCATATCGTGCTGTCAAATATTGCTGTAGCTGTTGGAAAAATTTGATTAATTAACAAAATGGAGTTGAAAACAATTATTCATATTAACGACCAGACCTCTAAAAATAAAAAGTTGTGTGCGCCAATTTGCGAACGATTTAATTCAATTTTGCAGTTAACGCCGTCCCTTCTAAGACGACAAAAATGTATTCTTGGAAGTAAATAGGACATATTGTAAACAGCTAGGTGTCCCTGAATTTGTAAAGATAGTTCATGCGTCATGTAGTGGTCGTTCAAATACCTTCATTAATTATTAAAATGTTCACCAGATAATCCCCAGGGGCGACCTGACAATTTTGCCTAACCTAATCTGTATAGGAAAAGGATCTTTTATTGTTTAGGCACGGGTCACGATTTTACTTCCATTCCGAAAGAAGGTGTGCGAAGGAATTTTTCTCGCCCGAAAAATTTCGAAGGTGTCGGCCGGAATCGAAACCGCGATACGGACGGGCATTGTTTACAAGCACGCTAACCATTACGCCACTAGACACATCTCAAACTACCCTCAAGTGGCGTAGGCTTGTGATTTTCCGGAGCATCCTTGACTGCGGCCAGGTTGACATCGAGACAGTCGGTGGCTTCCAGCTGGTGCAGAAGAACCGGACAAATGGCCTGCAGAAATTGGGCGTCGATGACGGTGGGCGGCAGACGCTCGGTGGACGGCCTCCGTTCTGTGTCGTTCAACCCCACATTCAGCAGATTCAACAGGAGCCGGCTGGTATGGCACTGATAAGAGATTTTGCATTTCAGAAAAGGGAGTTTAGAAGAATAAAAACAATGAAATTTAACACAAATAATTAATGTAATAATAGTAAAATGTTTAATGCCAGAAGAAATAATTTATTTCTTAATTTCTGTTTAGTTTTTTAAAAACCCTGAAACTCAACTGAGACTCAAATTAATAGCTCGACACCAAAAACACCAACATTCTTCTAAAAACATACAGGGAAGAAATCTTAATTAGTGGATACTAAATAGAATGTAGGTTTATTATTCTGAATGTGTAGTTGAACAAATTAAACTGAACTGATAAAAGTTTCCAACGACCTCAACAAAAGTGATATTTTCGACACATCAAGCACACCCGATATATCGAATGGAAAACCAGACTGCAGCACGAAGTAGGACTCGACCTTTGTGAAAAATGCCCTCACGTACACACTTTTAATATCGAATGTTTGTCAATGGACATGAGAGGGCGCGTCCAGGTGGGGGGAAAATAGTGCACCAACAATGAAAATCTCAAAATCTTTTATTGCCGACTTAAACGGCCTTCAATTTTGTTTATTTCTGTGGCAAATATGTGACCATCTAAAAAACAGCCACGCAGGTTAGACCACATTGTAGGACAAAACTGCGACTACTGTAACGTAGATTAATAAGCGACCAATGCCAATTTGCAGGAAAACACCTTGCACATTTTGAGCAACGCAGATTGCAAAACTACGAAAATTGGCCTTGGGGGGGGGGGGGAAATGAACCACCACACTACAGACTGTATATACACTAGCAAACGTACAGGAAAATACTGTCAAAAAAATTGTTCCAAAAATTATTGTTATCATTTTCCGCAGAGCTCGAATAGGACACATTCACTATAAAACGATTACGGGTATTGAGATCGATTTACAATCGTAAAACGATCTCAATTCTTTTAATTGGAGAGAGGTAATTAATTCCTTGGCAATCCATGTTACCATGGCTCCGTGCGTGTGGGATTACTGGACTACAAGTGCCAGTTTAAGAGGGCATGCGTTCGTTATTTTACTTGGCAAGATCCGACAGACAATATCAACATTCTGACGGAAATGAACGAGATTTTAAACAGGGATATTATGTTGGAGTGACCCGAGACGTTCAGGCTTCGAATCGGCCACAGTTGTAGCGGTCCGCCATCACGAAACAAATGACTCTTCACGCAGGGTCCAACCGATTAAATTTCATTTCAATACTTCCTGTCGGGTCAATAGTCACGGAACGAAACGTTACACAACCATTATATAGTGTGGGTCTTGGTAAACAAGAGCTCGGGACCTTTATCCTCGGTGGCATATCGCTCAGAGATTATTTCGACAATGCTCCCCCCCCCAATGGCCCGTCATCAGACAGTTGATTTTCAGATTAGGCGAGCGCCGAAAAAACTATATTTTATTATGTTGATGCGCGCGTAGGTCATGAATAGAATTTCGGATTCAAATTGTGCAAGCAATCTAATGTTTCCATTCGCCAATTTTAAATAGCTAGCACCGCTATATTACTAGAAAAAAAGTGAAATTATTGAAACGTGAACTCGACCGCGAACCTACATTTTCTGTAATTAAAGGTTGCAGGTTGGGTTCTGGTTTACAGGATCATCTACAGAGAATTGCAACGCATGATAAACCTGTCTACATGTTCACAATTTAGATCTGCTGATGCAAATATGAATTCATGAAAAATTAAAATTGTATTGGTAGCCAAGTAGCAAAGCGCATCAATGTGACATCTGCGCATTCATTTAATGGTCACTGTGTATTAGAAATCGCCAGAAAAAACTGCGGAATGTTATTGTACAATAGAAAAACTAAATTGGTACATATTTTCACATTCTGTTTTTTTAATCAATGCCTGCGATTCAATTTTTCGTAGGAGCATTTTAGTTTGAAACAGCTTTGAAGGCAAATGTTCTGACACTGATCGTTTACTACGAGAAACC
The DNA here is from genome assembly GCA_034698785.1 of Mycogona germanica. Taxonomy (NCBI): domain Eukaryota; kingdom Metazoa; phylum Arthropoda; class Diplopoda; order Chordeumatida; family Chordeumatidae; genus Mycogona; species Mycogona germanica. The sequence goes on along the minus strand of JAQGBY010000183.1, from coordinate 52,777 downwards.
TTCAAAATGTCCATCTGCTCTCGACAAACCCATTGCCGGGTCTCAAACAACATTGGCTTGACAATAAACAAACTATCTGATGGGCTTGGTGTCCAGTTATAATTATAAATGGTAGCTTAAATGTTTCTACGCGCGATGACAGGTGACACATACAATTTATACGTGTAATTTAAAGGCGTGTGCGCGGATATCGATTTTTAAACATTGGTCTTCCTTTTCTTACTATGATATCGAGTGAATGCAATTTAACTATAAGCACTAATATTATACATGTATTGTTAGTGTCTTATTTACTAGTACGCATGATTGATGGCAATCGACAATGCTAACTTGTTATTTGTATATTTTTTTAATCAATCAATATGAGCAATTTCCATTTTTCGATGTCGGGATTGTCACCCGGCGTTCTTGGAATTTACTCAAGTGACCCGCTCATTAAGAACGGCTTGACGATTTGTATAGATAATATATTTCCAAAGGAAGGTCACTTAGCTGTTGGAATGCCATTGCTAGACTGCAAGAAATGACGTTTCATTAATCAGCTTGTGTGACAATTATTTTCATATCTTAATTGCTTTGTTACATTTACACAGCTGCTTTAGATGGAAGTTCATTTCTATGGCGGTATATTCTGCTTCCCAATTTTGCCACTAGCACTAGGCTAGCTGTTTCACAAATTTTTTCGTCGAGTTGCCGCCAAAGTAAAATACTCTTCTATCCCCCGATTTCGTTGAGCAGCAGCTGTCCAGTATACTGTTTACAGCTGTGTAAAAGTATTTGGCAAAAAAGAAAATGTAAACTCAATGGCGGGGGTGGCATTGTCTGAAGTAATAATAATTAGCGACGTGAATTTGATTTCTTGCACTGTACGGTACATTGTACCTGAAATGTTTCACATTTACTCAGTTTAAACTAAATGTATTGTATGTGCACATGTACTGAGAATGAGGAGGTGAAAGGGCAGTGAGACTGTACAATTGAGAGTATTAATTTTGAAGAGAGAAAGGACTCAAGGTTGGGCTTGGAAAGGCCTTGAATTTTTTCTAAGAAGACCAGTCGTGCTCAAAGCACGACTGGTCTTCTTAGAAAAACAAAATTTTCTTTCCTTCAGGAGGCATATCAACTTTAAAACACAAATACAATTTCAACAGATTCACTTGAATGTAGAAGGAACTGTGAGACACTGCAGAATGGCCCCTGAAGGCAAGGATACAGCTGTACAGTAGACCTGTATTTGCATGTACGTGTCTCACTGCATAAGAGGCTTCATTTTGTTAAGACAACTGGGGAAACCCCTCTCATATATTAATTATAGACACGAGTAATTACCCAAAGCTGTATTCCAGAATTTCATTCTCTTTTTTCAAACGAACATCCACTGTACGTGTACAGTAATGTACTGTTTTGATTTCATTACATGTAGTGTTGTATATTCGGTCTTACTAAGAATGTCCAAACTTGCGCGCGAATGACAACTTTATAAATAGATAGATACTGGGCGTGGCTATGTCATTGATATTTTTAGCGCACGCGGTGGTTTTGGAAATTAATGCTGCCATATAGTTACCTTGTCCGTAGAATTGCAGATCTCCGGATAGTAGTGAAGCAGATCCGGATAGGCGGTACAGTCGAAGCCTCGTCGGAAGCTCGTGCTAGAGTCATTTCGAGCCGGAATCGCCTGACTGCCGTTGCCGTGCAGGTGCCGGATCAGATGGATAAAGTCTGAATGAGATAGAGTGCCGTTCCGGCCGCCGTGGTCAGAGATGAGGAAATTGGCGTAGACGCTCGAGATTTCGGTCAGTTCGCTCTCGCTATTATTATAATAAAAACCGCTGGCCAGTCCCACTAGTCCTAATAACAGCATAAAACACTTGCAAATCCACATCTTCTGTCGAGAGTTCGGACGATATCAGTAGATCTGTTTCAATGCGGAAGCAAAATCGCCGCCACAAAAATGTAGTCCAGAGAAAAGTGTCTGAAAAAACCGTTTGGTGGGCGCGCGGCTTAATTCGAAACAATTGCAGTTTTGGTTCGCGTCTCACTTTTTTTTAGAAGATTTGTTGGTCGTGACTAGCACTGAATATATACCGCAGTCCGTTTTTAGAATTATTTGTTTGAGAGCCGGGTGCAAATTTATCAGAAACTGGTGCTTCCATCACGAAAGAAGCGGCCGAACAACGCTTAGAAAAACAAAAACTAAATTTTGTGACTGCAAAAAATGAACCCCACTTCACCACTCCAAAAACCATGACGTTTACATATAGCCGGCCGAATGGCGAATGCTGACTCATTAATAGAAAGGTTGCGTTAATTTCAAGTTGACAGCCCGAAGGTCGCAATGCATGGCTGCATTGCAGCTTGTTCAGACTGTTATCTTGATAGCAAAACGCACTCTGCAACGCAATCGTGATCTTTGTTTAGGTGTAAAATAGGCAGATCACACAACCGTATTGCATGTGAAAGATCATCGAAATATGCTGGGGAGCGTTAATATTTTGTGACATGCTTGGAAATGCCAATGGCTCGACAACAATGAAATTGTTCTTTAATATTTAACGCAGTCTACCTCAAAGTACCTCGAAAATTGTATCAGGAAAATGATTAGTTTACATTCTACTCGACAGATGGAGGCACCGGCTGGCAGATATTTGACAATGTTGGCAGCTGCTAGGGAAGGAGGCATATATGGCGGTAAATGGGCGGTCCATTTTTATTTTACCGGTTGGCGACTTGGATAAAAGGGTAATTGCTGGCGGGTTTTGGCGGTTTGCGGAACATGCTCAAATGATTTCTAGATTCATAGGGTAGCTGATATCACTGCTCCCATTCACTTGTTTATATTTTTGGCTTTGGGTTTGGCATGTTTTGGCCGGGTGCGGATCCAATATAATTTGTTTGTTGTTGTTTTCTAAGGGGAAATACTGAAATTGGTGAGTCGAAATATGGTGTAATTTTTGTCTGATCACTTTACTATGCGAGCTTCTGTCAAGCTTCGTTTTAGAGTGTTGTCGCATCCGCCGTGGGCCCATCTGTCCATGTTTATGCTTCGTTTACACGGTCGGGGGTCTATTCTGATCCAAGTTGATTTGGGGTGCATGTTGTTTTTCTGTCAGAGTGTGAAGCGCGCTAGTGCGCGCGACGACCAAATTCAGGACGCGTTAAATCTGAATACAAATTGAGGATCTCGTTTGTAGCACTGAAACAAAAACGACTGACCTGACACAAGCGGCGAATACAATTTAACATGTTAAAAATGTGAAGAATCGCCGTTGTCCACAATCAGTGCAACCTCTTAGATTATTTCGTTGAAACAGACGATAAAGCATTTTCTAAAAAATCAATAATTTGTCAACGCAAATAAAAATTAAAAATTATTTTCTTTCGAGAAGGTTTCGCCGCTAGGTATAAATTGTGAAACAAGTGTTAAGTCAATGATGTTTAACCTGACGTAGACAACTGGTCAAAATGGCGTTATCAAGCCATGAAGTCTTATCTTGTTAAAATAGTTTTGTGTGTCAAAGAAACCAAGTGTCGAGCGTGTCAATATAAGACGAGCATGTCAAATTCACATAAGACTATCTTCATGATAATGTCTAATTTTAAAAATTAGGAGGTGACAATTAAACGCAAGAACAAACAAATCGGACCTCTTCCCCCCCCCCCACATGGTGTAGACGGGCCTAAAACATTCCCTGATCTGTCGGAAGTCCGGCAACGTTTAATTTACTAATGTTATTGACGCTGTCATTTCTAGCGACACTAAAATCAGTTTCCAGTCGAAGGCGCGTGTTTTGTGGATTCATTGAAAGGTTTGTCTTAAGTCCATGTGGTTTCAGGTTACATCTGTACACGCACCTAAATTCATTTTAACCAACCAAATGTCATTCAATGTCTTGTTTCATTTTTGTCGTGGTTCAGGCCGGGCAGGGAGGACTCGGCACCGCGTCCCCCATGAATATGGCAGGACACTCGGCGCCTCAGAAACGTAAAGAGATTTACAAGTACGAGGCACCATGGACGGTGTACAGCATGAACTGGAGTGTTCGACCGGACAAGCGCTTCCGGTTGGCGCTCGGCAGTTTCGTCGAGGAGTACAACAACAAGGTAGACGCGCATGTGCTGTGTATGAATCCCTGAATATGTTTGAGATGACGATTTCGTAATAACAAATGGATTCAATGAACCAATAAAAGGAATTCTGATATCAAAATTTGTAAAATCTAATGTAAAGTAACATGTAACATAATTGTGAAGACAATTTGTTTCACCTTTTAACATGAAGTGTTAATTCTGTAACAGTAATAAATGTATGTGCACTTCAAAAGAAATTGAATGTAAATTACTTTTTCGAGGAGTCTCTTTTCTTGGATATAATTTATAAAATGAGAACTGGTGATGATTTAGTTGGTATTTCAGAGTATCAACAAAGCCCATTTAAATTGTCATTAGTGAGACCACAAATCTTTGACTGCACAATATCTCACCTTTCCACCGTTTTTGTTACACACAGGTTCAGATCGTGTCTCTGGACGAAGAGACGTCAGAGTTTGCTGCCAAAAGCACTTTTGATCACCCCTATCCAACGACAAAGATCATGTGGATACCAGATAGTGTAAGTATCTACGAATTGTGGGCAATATGGGCTCCCATTTCAACTATTTTAGGGCCTTTAACTACTGGTTTGCGGAACGAATTATTAATCTGAATTGTACGTGCTGGTGATTACAAATGTTTATCAAAGGGTACAATTATTTCACCTTTTCTCTGTGATCATAATGTGTGCGCCAAACATTCTTAATTGTTGCAGAAAGGAGTTTATCCTGATTTACTGGCAACCAGCGGCGACTATCTGAGGGTGTGGAGAGCTGGCGACACAGAGACCAGATTGGAGTGCCTCTTAAACAATGTAAGTATTCAATTCCGGACTCTTGAGAACAATATGGATTCATTGAAATTGATTCTATTATTCAACTAATCCTAATATCATTTGCCATGTTCCAGAACAAAAATTCGGATTTCTGCGCCCCACTGACGTCCTTCGATTGGAACGAGGTGGATCCGAACTTGCTGGGAACGTCAAGCATAGACACTACCTGCACGATATGGGGACTGGAGGTCTTAAATTAATTTATGATGCCTTTTTAAATTATGTTAGAAATGATATGTTTCTCTAATTTTATAATTGGTCTGCTAACTGCTGCTTTGCTCAACAATTCCTAGTTAAAAAACTTTCGCTGAATGTGGATTTGTCAATTTTTGTGCAGACTGGTCAGGTGCTGGGGCGGGTAAATATGGTGTCCGGTCATGTCAAGACCCAACTGATAGCTCACGACAAGGAGGTGTACGACATCGCGTTCAGCCGGGCTGGCGGCGGTCGCGACATGTTTGCTAGCGTCGGGGCCGATGGCTCGGTGAGAATGTTTGATCTGCGTCATCTCGAGCACTCCACAATCATCTATGAGGATCCACAGCACCATCCACTGCTCAGGCTCGTACGTATACCCCACCACAATTTCATTAGCCAAATGTTCTTGAATAACTCAATAGGGAATTTTCATATTTAACTCGTAACGTTTTTTCAGGCCTGGAATAAACAAGATCCTAATTATCTCTCCACGATGGCGATGGACGCCTGCGAGGTATGAATAATAATTTGCGTTTTTTCCTTTTGTCACGATACCCATCTATGTAAGCAATTGTTTGGCGGCTATGTTGATGATTCGTTTTTGTAACCCCTTATAGGTCATAATTCTGGACGTGAGGGTGCCGTGTACGCCTGTGGCCAGACTAAACAATCATCGAGCCTGCGTCAACGGCATTGCCTGGGCTCCCCACTCCTCGTGCCACATTTGCACAGCAGGTAATCTCTTTTATTCGACTCTCCGTCGCCAAACTCTACTTTGCTACCTTGGTTTCGTAGTTTGTCAACTTCTGAAAGAAGGTCGCGCATTTGGACAATTGGGAGCAATTTGGACAAGCATTGTTAAATATTTTTAAATTGCAGTATCGCAATTTATAGCTAATTCGATCGATCAACAATTCTAAATTTGAGAATTTTTCCAAACCTTATTTGTTGGATTGTCAGTGCTTCCAATTTAAATAAAACAACTTGATTTTTGACGATACTGTTTTGTTTTCACAGCGGATGATCATCAGGCGCTGATATGGGACATTCAACAGATGCCCCGCGCGATCGAGGACCCAATTTTGGCCTACACGGCCGAGGGCGAGATCAACCAGATTCAGTGGGCGCAGACTCAGCCAGATTGGATAGCGATTTGCTACAACAATTGTTTAGAAATATTGCGAGTGTGACTAACAGCCTGGCGGGCAGGGTGGTAAAAAATTTAAAAATTGAGAATGATGGAACATTTTTTAGCTTTTCAATAAAAGGAAAAATGCATCATTGCTTTTTTGTTTTTTGGACATTTGACCAAGATTTTTTTCTATAAAAACAAGAATAGCAAAATTTTGAAAACCTTTTTAGACTCAAACTCCCTGCTTTGCTAGAAGGGCAAATAAAGCGCTGGAGGCACAAGAAAGTGTGCTATCTGGGCAAGTGAAGCTCGTAAAACCCTATTTGAAAAGCGTGAAAATGACAAACAACACACTGAGTCAAACATATTTTGCTGCTTGAATTTTCAACTCCCTAAATGGGACAATGACAATTGGTTATTAGTCCTGTTTTTAAAATTTATCTCTGGAATGCAGATTCATATCCCAGATTGCAGTCATGATCGAACCAAGCTTTATTTAATTTTAACGACTAAGAAATCTGATGGAATCTGCTAGATACGCGATGTGTTCAAATTAATCTTTTCTTTAAAGGAAATATCTTCTCCCTATATTTGAATCTTATTGGCAAGAGTATGGTTTCAATGTAAGCGACCAACTTGTAGACGCCCATAAGATTTACGTGATTTTGTTGTGCTTGGGATATTTTTTTAATTGCTATTTTCTGAATACTGATTGCTCTATTGATTGTCGACATTGTCCAATTTTTTCCCACCATCAAAGACTAGACTTGATGGTGAAATAGCTTTACTGAAACATTCTGGCATCAGTGCGACTATTGAGTCTGCATGAAAGCTTTAAAAATTGGATTGCTTGATTGCTACCAAGCCTTATCTTATTACTTTTGGACAGAGTCTGCGCAAACTGCAAAACAACGCAAACAAATATTCAGATTTAATGTGAAATTCGTACTTTATTAGCAAGGAATTTCCTCTAGTTTTATAACCAGTGTACTGGCCTTTCTTCTCATCAAACTTCAGAATTCCTTATGCTTTAGTCCGCTTTTGAATCATTATCTTTTTATAAATGTATAAACATTGTATCCTTTTAGATCTGACATGGTCGTGATTGTTCTTTCTTGGAAAGTGCTTCCTTATGGAACACTACCAAATCAATTGTTTTTAAAATATTGAATGACCTGAGTCTTAACATCTGCCAACACCCAAATATAATCTGTTATTTAACAACACTTTACACACTGGTCTTACAATAAAAGATCGACCATACTCCCCAATATGACATTTTCACACTGTATGTATTGTGATTGGGGACAACCATTTTTTATACTTTAAGCGTAGCTTAGAAGTTGCAATCGGGGCTTGAAAAATATTCTTAAATCATCCTCCCTAGCCTTTTTCCTGGCAAGCAGCGATGAGCGATGATTATTGTGACCTAATTTTGAATTTGTAATTGGCCAAACAGCCAAAAAATTAATTGACCACTTATTTGTTTGCTGCAAAAAAGACGACGACGTCGGCAGCAGTTCACTAGTAGCGCACAGAATGTCAGAAAAATCGATTTGAAATTTGTATAAACAAGACATTCTTCATTGTATTCTGTAATTATTATTTTTGAGTGAGGTAAAGGGCTTTTGATATAAGTTTTGATCTGTAAACCATGTACAGTGCATAACATGCCATTGGTTAAGATAAATGTTACATCATCACTTCAGTTCAAACTGATTTGGACGACTAGAAAAAAAACCAAATAGTTAAATATCCATATCTAGATATATTTCTTTTAAAAATCACATCTTTGGTGGATTGACTTTCGACTTCGCTTAATAAAATGAACAGTACCATGAAAAACTAAAATAAATATAGTGACTGATGTTATTGTCACAAGTTTGTTTTTCATACGTGTATAACGATTGTACAATTTGAACAACTTATTTAATAAAATAAACAGTTTTTGACATAACGCGGAATATATGCTTTCGCTCATTATCTGCGCCAATAGCATTTTAATAATTCGAGAAATTCGTTACAATAATAATTCTCACAGGTGTTTAGAAACTGGACATATTTACAAAATATTATCCAAACAAAAGAGATAAAAATGAGTAACGCATATTTACAATAACTTCAGAACTTGATTTCCCTTTTCACGTATTTCTGTTTGACACTCATTCACGATTTGAGTCACGACAGACTTTACCCTCTCATGGTGACCCGCAGCTAGGTGCAATTTTTCGTTCACTATTCAAATTAATAACACCAATAATTAAAATAAAGATATCCTCTTTCGCGACAAACTATCTGAACGAAAGAGACGCTTTAGAGAAAGCCCAAATAACACCTGACATTCCTTCCGAGTAGTAGTAGTGCCACTGAATTCTGCAATTACATTGCTAAAAATATTTTCTAAATTCAGCCAAATATAAGGAAGTCTTACCTTTTAGCTTGGATAACACTTGCTCAAAAATGTCAACTACTTCTTTTCTGATGGAACTTGTCTTGTTACTCTCTGGAATGCACAAATTTTAATAATCGAAAAAACACTTGCCAACATAAAAATCCGAAATAGAAATTGCCATCTCTCTCTCTTAAGATAGTTGTTAAGGAGGTCCACCAGCGTGTTCGCCCTAAAACTTCCTCAGGGAGAGGCCCAGGAATTTTGCTAAGCCCAGGCTTAGTTGTTAGTAGCTACCTAGGTAAGAATTTTTAACGTGGACCTGAAATCGGACAGGCACGGGTCCCACGGCTTTATAAGTCCCAATTATAACTTACCTGCGCAAGTGCACACTTGTGGAAAAAGTCTTTCAAGAATTGGCTTAAGTTTAGCATCGACATCTGGTGATGAAGAATTGAGCACTTGCAACCTATTTCGTGAAAGTAAAAAGATGAATAGATGATCAAAGAACGAACAGTTGAATAGGTTTGGATACTATTTTGCACGTAGGATTTTATTTAAATACTAGTAACAAATTTTTTGTTTCAAACTCAGTCCCCACCTTTCCAGGAAGTGATTCACAGCCTTGAGAATGGCAATTTGCACCTTCAGAGGATGCTGCCCCAAGGTGGAACACAGGAAATCGCAAAATTCCTGCTGAAAACTGTCTGAAAAGTAACAGAATGCAAAGGCAACCCGTAATTAATTTGAATTGTGAACGAAAAACTGATCCAATCAATTTGAGAGTTGCCAGAGAGATCGCTCACCTTGAGTGGCCTCTTGGAGCGGCCACGCCATTCCTAAAGACAGGAAAGCGATTTCCTGAAGTTCTAGCACCTCCGGAGAGTTTCTTGCTTTGGCGTCTTCATCATCGTCATCCTCCCGACGCTTGGACTAGAACATACCAAAACATAATTAAGTTTGCCAAGTTCAAGATGTTCGAATACTTATTAAGATGTAATGCTGAATTACGAAATTACCTTGTTTGTGATGACCTGGGTCAAGGCAAATATTTCTTTGAACCTGTCGATTTTGTAGGCAAACAAAATATCTACTGTACATCGAATGGCTTCTTTCTGATATCTGATATTATCCTTGCCACATTCTTTTAACATGGAGTTGACAATCTGAAATTAACAAATAAATTTAAATGTAAAAGTAGCTTTTAAAATTCTATATATAAGTAAGGGGTAATTTGCTAACTTCAACCCATAACCGGTCATTTGTCTTGTACCATGTACAACTATTCTTTTGTAACTTCGTCGGGCGAAAGTGGTCAACAGTAATATTTTACCTCGTTCACATCGACTAGCTCATTTGATGTGGTAGCAGACTTCAAAACCGATTCCCTGTAAGTACAAAAAATGAATTAAATGGAGAGTTCAAAGGACTTCTTATAAAAATTCCCTGGCCCCGTCAACCCGGGTCAAGTCTCACTTGCACTCCACGCAGACCACAGACACCGCTTTCAGAACGTGCTCCTTGCCATCCCAAACTCGGCCAGGAATTCCCGCAGAGATAATGTCGAGTAAAACGTCGAGGTAGGGAGAGGTGAGCGATGCCTTCAGTTTTGTGGCCATGGTGGCGATGGCCAATGCCACCCTCGCTTTCATGTTCCAGTCGGACGATTGGGTGGCCAGCTTGATGACGTCAACAATCTCGACCATGTACAGCCGAATGCCCGCCTCCATTCCTGTATCGAGAATCGCGGATAAAGGATGACAACAAATCAGTCGAGGTAACGTAAATCAAACTGGAAGTTGTGTCAAGCAACATAACTGAAAATCAAGACTATTTAAAATACCACAATCTTGAGCACAATTAGTATAATTGTCGCTATATTTTTTCCCCCCAATCAACTGTAGTCAACCACACTACATGCGTTACGTATATTATGGTGTTGAGGCACGACCAGTACCCCGGGATCGAAATTTTTGAGAGCCAACGGCGGGTATTGAACCCGGGACCGACGAGCCAGTCAGTCGATATCGTTGTCGACGGTAGAAAAAAGCAGTTCATGAAACGTACCAGCAGTCAAATCGTTCCAGATCTCTTCCCAAGTCTCGTTGTCGTTTTTGTCCTCAGCATCAGAGTCCCCGTCTGGAGGGAAATTATTTGACAAGATGTAATCAAACAGTAATCACGCAATATAACTTCAGCGCAAAAGTCATGATGATGCTAGAGTTCATACACTGCAGATACGAATATGCAAAAATACTTACTTGGCTGTTTGGGTGAGTGCATCGCTAGGAAGGCCAACGACAGCACCTGGGCAGAGTGCAACTTGAGCACATCCGGGCTCTGTCTCGCAATCGAATGCAGCACGTGGCCGCAGATGAACCGTGCAGCCGCTTCTAATTGGGCAACAAATGAAACACAAATAATTGTCGAGGATTGTATGTGGGGAAAATAAGATTAAATGCGCAAAGAATCACCAAAATCGTTAAAAACAGGCAACCAAAAAAACACCAACTGCACAATTATCGTTACAACTAATTCAAAAATAATTTTTTTTCAGTATGTTATATTCAATTCATATAATTGAGACTTGGCAACACGAACCATCTTTTTCCAGGTAGGAAGTCTTTAGACGATCAATCAGCTTTTCGACACTGGAATCTTTCGCAGCCTTTATGCAAATAATAAAAGACAGGCATTCTCGGTTATCGAAAATTTGTAGGGGCAACAGTATTATAACATTAATAACTGCAGACAATTTCCACACAAATATAAAACAGCATACCTTGACTAGATTTCCGATCGCGTTGCTGTAGCACTTGCGAACGGCCACGCTGCGATCGTTCAAGCCAAAAAGTAGAGCAGCCAAGAGTCGTCCTAAACGGAGAAAGTAAAATCGTTAAAGGACCGCGATCGCGTGAATGATGCACAGAGGGATCGTGTGCCCCATTTCTTACCGGCGTGTGGTTGAAGCAACGTCAGACAGTGATGGGTGAGCATGGTCACTAGATGAGCACAGCCTGCCTAAAAATGAAAAAAATAGGTTCACTTGATGATGCTAGATCATTTATTTCTATGCTTGTCGTCCGAGCATAAGATTATGATCAAGATGCGCTGGTGGAGCAATAATGCAGCCCAAACTTGTTCTCATTTTACCTTTGTGCTAAGCCCGACCGAACTCTTTATGAGATCAATCAGTCGAGGAACCAGTTCCTCTAGAACAGTTTCGTTCACAAACGGTAGGCACTATAAAAATAGGAGATAATGTGTCATTATCAAGGGGTCATTTTTCAGGACATACAAATTAACTATTTCTCAAAACAAATAACGCACAATGAGTAACGTATTTAGTCAGACAATGATTAAATGACAATTACTTGGTTTATGGTATCCATCATGGGAGAGGACCTGGATGCCGAAATCCTAGCGTTGTCCCACTTCTCCTGCGTGTTCTGCTGGTTTCCGAGGCGAACACTCAGATAATTGAACTCCTGCTGCTCAAGAGCGCTCAGCGATTCCAGCAAGGAGACCGTCAACAGCGGAATGTGAGGTTTCAAAAGAACTCCAGCGCTTTTGCCAATCTTGGTCAACGTTGCTAAACTGAAAATTTTTAAATTCCAAGTTAGAAATAGCTTGAACATAATTTTTAAAAAGCTTGTGACAAAAAAGAATCAATAAATCAGACTGAAAAAATAATTTAAATAAATTATATCCCACAAAAATTACTATTGAATGAAACAATTTGATGTCAATTCAAAACCTTATAGTGCGAACTTCCAGTACAGGACTCATGAGACCAGACTTTAGTAGAACAGGCAGAACGGATGCAATTGCCTTCTGGCCAACCGGCCCCACATTTGTATCGCAGACTTTTATGAGCACCTTGATACAGAACACAAAAAACTATTAACTGATTGACAATTTCCAACGAAAATGAATCAAGTCTGTTGCTTATCAATAATGAAGATAGTGACAAAGAGGCAAGAGTAGAAAGATGACCGACCTTGCTTAAGGATTTGAGGGCAGTGTCAGCGGCGACACGAACAGTCTCCTAAGCAGAATAAATAAATAAAACTGAATCAAGATGCAAACATTTATAATTGTCACAATCTATTTGCATTTTTAAAAAAAATGTTATTAACATAATTAATATTATTTATTTACTTTGACGTCATCGCGGACTCTGAAACATATTTCCCACAATTCTGGTAGATCATCCACGAAAAGATCTAGTTGTCGTCCTCGAAGCAAGTCAGCAAGAGCCAGACAACTATAAAAAATTGTTGTGCAAAATCACAATAAACAGCTAGTTGCGGTCACACATATTAAATTCAGTTTGAGCCAACAAATATTTGATTGGATTGGATCATGCTGGATACGACAAATTATCAGTTTAAAGATTTCAATTTTAAATGAGTGCAACCATCAGTTACCTTGATTCCCGTGTCCGCCAAGTATTACTGGTTAAGTTGACTTTGAGGTCGGCCAAAATTTCCTTTACGTAGAGATCGACCTAATACAAATACAAGATGTGGCATTAGTTGGGATGGAGATTCCGTTGAACAAATATTTACAGTCAAGTTTAGCGACAAATTGACTAACCGTTTTCTGAGAATCTGTAACGATCGCATTCCAAATACTCATCATGGATTGCTGAATCTTGATGTTGGGGTCGAACTGATAACGGAACAATTTCGGAATTATCACCGGCAGGTGAGGCTGCAACTGTTCGCCAGCCTTGGCAGCGATGGTTCCGAAGCCAAACGCAGCACCCTACAAAACAATTTCATTAGTATTGACGAAAACACTCGATCAAAAAAATGCCATAATTAAGCGATGCTCATATTCAAAAACCAAATTCTAAATTATCAGTTGCTTAAATCATTTGAGGTCAGTTAAAGCCAAAAACAGTTTTCAAGACAAACTGCAAAATTACAGCGGAAGTTGGCACGGGGTTAAACCAATTTTATTGTAAATGCGCAAATCTAAATATAAATAAAAAAGCAGATAACTGAGCCAACTTCCGATTACCGATTCCAACTATATTCACAAAAAATACCTTCTTAGAATTCCAAATGGCATTGTGGTTTGCCAAATTCATAAACTTGTAAACCAGATCCGGTTGGCTTACGTCGGACGCCAGAGAGCAGAGTTCCTTGTAGGTAGACAGACCACCTCTGCAGTAAAAAAAAGTCGAAAATATATATATGTATAGGGGTGGCGAAAAAGTTAGGCTCACTAAAAAAGTATGTAAAAGACACACTAAAAATGTAAGAAACACTAACCCCTGAGGATTACTTCCTAGAGTGCCCTCTTCGAAAATCTTGGTTTCTCCAGTCACATGTTGAACTTGTCTGTCAGGGGAACAAAAAGGTTGAAAAATTTGATTCGCCTTTCTAACAGAGCTCAGACAGAACTTGAGTTTCACCACTTGCCTTCGTCCACTCATGAGAGTATCAACTAGCACGGCCACAAGCTTGCTTCGCTGCTGCTCCTCGCAATATTCGTAAATTAATCCCAGTCCCTTGGAGGCAGAATCCTGAGTAATTTCTGTAGGTATCAAAACATAAATCACATCGCACCCACATTCAGCAGCACCATGAAACTAAATCAAATCAAAGTTTTAAAATCCAAATTTAAAAAGTGAGCTTGCCATTGCTCTCAGACAGAAGGTTGGTGAAAACGTTCTGAAGCTCTTCGAGCTTCTCCTTAACGGCCGGATAATCCTTGCACTGCTTCAGCAGAGACAGAAGCCAAACGCACGAAGCCTGATTCGAATAGGACAATAAAACAAATTAATGTGTCACCCACAATTCCGACCGTCCACGATACGCAATTTTCAGATCTGCATAATTAAATAATACTAAAATGTCCACAGAATAGTTTTTTAATTGATATAATAAGGTAGAAATTATAATTAATAATTTTACGAATAACTGCTTAAAAAGTTGAATAAAATATTGTAAGACGTTGACTGAAACAAGAGCAAGATACCTGTCTGACGTTCGGATTCTGACTGGTAGCATATTTCGTCATAATCTCTTGCAGCACGAACGGCAAATGTTCGAGAGAACCAGAACTCTTATTCTTCTTGAGAGCCTGTCGATAAGCCCAAGAGATACGGTTAATTTGGCTGGCCACCAAGGAAAACAGACATTTCACGAGTTATTTGGCAGTCGAAAAAACAAGCTTACGATAAAATTTTCCTCAGAGGTGGACCAAAAATCTCTGGCCACAGGAGCGAGCGATCCCAGGGCACACCAGGCAAGAGCTTCTCCAACGGTGAACGCCAGATCGACATTATTGTGCTACGAATACAAGATAAAAATATTTATCACGTGGAAGTACTGCAGCAGGCACCGTGTGAACATTAAACTTCAAAGAAATGCGGAACGTCATTTAACATACCAAAAAAATGAGCAAGATTCCGTTGTACCACAAATTTAACAAACGCGCGATGCGCTTTCTTTCCAAGCAGATATACTCAATAATTGTGAATATGGTATAACAAATAAATTTAATAAACACGCAATAATCCATTATCCTGGCAAAAAATCAGCGTTACAAGCTTACCTCGCGTCCACTTTCCAGGAACCCCTCAATCACCACACGTGTATGAGGAAACTTGGCATCGCCGACGCATAAATAGCTAGCAGCCAGTGCAGCCTTTTCTTGGTGCTATGGGGAACGACAATTAAACATGAAAAACACATATGTCCATTCATTGAAATCAAAGCAGGCGTAGGGGATATTTCTTTTTACCTTGGAAGTGTGCTTATTTGACTTAACGATGTCTTTCAGCGACTTCACAATGGATAACTTAGACACTTGGCCTTCCTCGCCGTCGTCTGGCAAGGGCAAAACGCCGTTCCGTCCAATTTCTCCCAATGCGGTGCAGGCGGCAGACACAAGCAACGTTTGAGGATTCGTCAACAGGCCAGCTAATTACGTGATCAAATGGAAAAAGACAGGTTAATTTTATGTTTAAGTTTGCTCAGAGAAAGTAACGACTATTGCTGATGTACTTTTATTTTTAGTTAAATTGTTGTGAATAAGAAAATTATCTGTCTCTGGGTAGAATAAACGAGAGCCCACGCTGAGAAGCGAGCCAGAGACTGTCGAATCACCAGTCTGTCGCTAAACCGACTGGTCATACGTATATGTATTGAATTCAATGTTCATATTCAATGAGCTACATCGAACAATATGAATTAATTCAATGTTCATATTCAATGAGCCACATCGAACAATATGAATTAAAAACATCCTAGATCTATGGCGAGTTGCATCATCTAGTACTTGATTCACCAGACACAAAATAAAGAGTCGAGCCAAAAAATGATCAAACCGGAATTACCCAAATCCTTAACAGCTTGAACACCATTGGCAATCTTTTCGAGAACGTTTTCGCCCATCTTCTTGCCATTCAAGAATGCCATTCGACCAAGCAGGAATCCCAAGGCCAGAGCGGCGCCATGTTGTTTCTCTAATAACTATAATAATCATTTATTTTTATTCCTTCATCGTAGTCACTGCACTACAGCATTTTCTGTACCCTTCGTGGTGCTTAGGCACTATGTAAGGGGAACATTTTCACCAGTACCCCGGAAACGAATAATTAAGATTTATTTTATTTATTTAAGAATCGAATAATAGAATAAATTAAAAACGGATTTACAGATTCATTGTGATCGACCGTGTCACGAGTAGTTAACTGCCAGTTCAGGTAAGAACGGTTCAATGAAACTCACCTTATCGCGCAGACACTTGGTTAAATCCTGCATTACTGCAATTTTCTTGTCAGAATCGAGTCCGTGGGCCACCACAATGGCAAACAACTGGCTAGCATTGAATCTCATTTCTTCCTTGGTGGAAAACACGAAGCCCTATACCACAATTTTAACAAGAAAAATCCATTATCCAGTACTTGTCATGGCAAGTATTAAAAACGAGACATAAATATTAACACCAGATATTTCTTTAGATCACATTTGCAAATCAAAATGAAAGCTTCCATAACTTAGTTTTTCTATATAGGCCACTGGCATCAGATATTTGATCAACTAATTTTTAATAATAAAATAATAATAATAATAATAATAAATAAAAGTTTCCATAGCCTACCCTGTTTAAAAATTACATGGAAAATTCTTTCATACACATGACTCCATTCTGATTATCAAGTTTTTTGGAGGAAATATATTACCTTGATCCATTCGAGTTGAGGCACCACATGTGCGGCCAAAATCTTGGGAGCGACGGCAACTATCTCCAAGAGATAGTACATTGACGCTGTACCTATAAATAATAATTTAATAACATAAACCCAGTACTGACAATCCCCAATACAACACAAATCCAGTTGGCAACTACTAGAACACATATTCTCAATAACACATTCTAATAAAAATTGGTTCATTACCACATAAATAAAATTAATTACCATTTATGACTGATAGAAATTGCCTGATAAAGTCAATATAAAGCTGAACAGCTCCCTTCTCCCGCGGCTGCTCTTTCAACAGCTGACCGACATACTTGGAGAGAGTCGGAGCCTGTTCCCTCATCTCCTGCTCCAGACTCGGCTCCAGTCCGGCACTGTGCACCAGGCACAGTCGCATGTACGTCATGGCCTTGAAATATTAAAAGTACCAAAAAATATTATTAAATTTATTAACAATTATAAATATTTCCTTGGGAGTACTGAGCTATTTCCATATCTGCTCACCTCGGTGCAGGTCGCCGGAGTGAACGGTAGTTTGTGAGATCCGACGGTGTAGTACTGCTTCGATTTCATCCGAGTCTCTGCCTATGGATTGCCAATAAACACAAGCACGCGAGTCATAAAAAAAATTAACTGACAAATTAGAGGCGAGATTAGAAGAAGATTGAGCAGAACGAACAGGAAATATACCCTCTCACTAATGAAGCAGACAATCTCGGTGAACGGCGGAAAGATGATGGAATCGGTGCTCGATTTGCCGCCTCCCTGACTCTTTGTCGGAACGGTCTGCAGGGCCTTGGCCGCCTCAGCGTACACTTCTTCCTTCCTGAAAACCAAAATTGAAAAAAACATAGAGAGTAACAAAATTAAAAATTTGAGAAAAAATGCAGAGACCTGGCAAGAAATAACTGGTTATCTAGAAAATTCCCGTTCCCGTCTCCTGCTTGTACAAGTGATCAAAGTTTACTTACGAGTCGCCGGCAGCCAAAAGTAAGAGGTAGCGAGACGGAATATCGCCAGCCGGGAAAACGCTAGCCACGTACTGGACAGCGATTAAACGGACTTGTGGTTCCGGCTAAGGGTCATGAAATACAGAAATGAAAATTTGATAGCTTACAATACCTTGTCCCCAACAAAACTATCCGGCTTAACAGCAGTCAACTTGCCTTTTCCATATTGGCGGCGAGCAGCGCGTGCATCATTTTCAGGTTGGCCGCATCCAATTTGGTGAAAGCGTGTCTCATAATCGATAGTGCTTCCTGGATGGCCAGCTTGGTGTCTTGATTTTCCTGGTCACAAAAATCGATTAAAAATGTATTAATAAATTGAGAAAAAAAAACGAGCAAAGCTAAAAGTGAAGACAAAGGTACACTGTATACTTACAACAGACATAGAATCGAAGAACTTCTGAACCAGAACTAGATCCTTGGTCACCAACTGCGGCAATTTGCAACCCAATTTTCCGATGGCAATGTAAGCAATGCTTCTTAATTTTGGCTCCTACAATGAAAAAGCAGACACACTAAAACCTCCAGAAAATTCATTATTAAGGTTACATAGAGTTCGCCTAATAATAAATAATTTATATTATTTTCTCTAACATCGGTTGCCGAGTTGATCAGCTTCAGCATTCCAGACATCAAAATTGGTCCGATTGGCGACAGTCTAGCATCACTGCAGCTGAAAAAAATAATTCCCATGTCAAATACCACGTAGAAAAAAAACTAGTTTAGAATGAATACTGCCTAGAACCCGTACTGTTCAGCAGTATTCTAGACTGG
This sequence comes from Mycogona germanica, assembly GCA_034698785.1. NCBI lineage: Eukaryota > Metazoa > Arthropoda > Diplopoda > Chordeumatida > Chordeumatidae > Mycogona > Mycogona germanica. The sequence goes on along the minus strand of JAQGBY010000183.1, from coordinate 34,129 downwards.
CACCACTGGGTTAATTTCTTTTATTGATATTTAAAATATTCGAGCCGATAAAACACAAAGAATTGGCTTACTGCTGACAGATGTGATGCACAAACTGCACGGCCATAATTCTTAATTTGGCATTCGTGTTAGTGCCATACAAACAATCAAACACCATCTGAAATCATCAAAGTAATATCAAATTTTCAAGTCTCCATTTCAAATGAAATCGTAATTTTTTAATTTCAAGATTTAATTAAATTAACACTAATATGTTTAGTGGCAACACAATTAAACGAACCTGAATGCACGCCGGAAAACAGATGGCAGCTTCTCGCGACTTCAACAGGTGGGGCAAGATCTTCATTCGAATTCGCTGATTAGCAGCCGATCGTTTATTTTCGGGCTTGATGGGCGGTTTCTAAAACGCGAGAGAGAATTCAAAATAATTGTTTGCGTACACGAATTTTCAAAATTGGAATGACAGTTTAAGAGAAATTTACAAACAAGTTACCTGATCTTTCACAGTGATTGTACCCAGAAACATGGCGTACAGTTTATTAATGACGTTGGTGCTGTATTCACTGGAACTTGAAAGGTACATAAAAAACAATCAATGCTAATCATGATCCATAATCTTTTCGTTAAACGATAAATTGTAAAATAAAATTCGGCACACTTACCCAAGAGATCGACGTATCTCCAACTCAGCGGCATTCACAACGCTGAAATAAAATGTTAAGATTAAAATATGTTTTTTTAGAAAGATTCCAGTTTCAATTGAACATTTCAGCCAGTTTTTTAAAGAAACTTTAGGATAAAATCCAGGATTTCTAGTTCCCACCTGTGTCTAGTATCTGATGAGGCCACAATCAAGTGAACAACGACGTCTTCATCGGGCAAAAATCCACCGCCCAAAAACTTTACGATTCCCATTTTAGTCTGTAACATTAATTTGTAGATTAAAAAAAGCACACAATCACGAAGCATTTCTTCTCAGATATCCAATTAAATGAAATTTTGAAAAATAAATGAAAACGTTAACTAAAAACGTAGAAAATCAAGTCGGATCTCACCTTCTCCAGCTCTTCCGGGGTGAGCAACGTATCACAGGTCACCCGCTTGTAAGCATTCTCACTAAGTCCGGGCAGGGCAAAAGCAGCCACCACCGGTGGTGCGTCCGGTACGCTAGGTGGTGCTGCAGGTAACGGGCTGCACTTGCCGAAAAAACAAATTAAAAAACAAAACACATCAGCAACGTGTCAGGAAGATTTTCTTTTGTGGCAGAAATTCACAAGGAAACGTGATTAGCATATTTCTTTGGCTAGCACTGATTAAAGTGAAATATATAAATCACGAAAAGCTGAATACAAGATTTAAATTATATTATTGCAAAACTAGCAAAACATCAAAGATGTGTCTATTTGTAATTTTATATTTCCTTAAACTGCAGACCGCTACAACCATTTATATGCTTTTTTTTCTCCCCCAATCAACTGTAGTCAACCGCACTACAGGCGTTACGTCCCCTCATGGTGCTTAGGCACTATGCGAGGGGAACGACCAGTACCCCGGGATGGACATTTTCGAGAGCCCGCGCCGGGAATCGAACTCGGGACCGCCGAGCCAGTCAAAAGATTCCATAGGATCATCAGCTTTAAAAAAAAACGATTTGTTTTTCTTGAGTTTTCTTTGCGTGTTGCCAAGCGTGACACCTACCCATAGGGCAACAGCAGAACGTCGAGCATGAACTCCAAAAGGAGTTGAGCCACCTTCGGTTTCTCGTGCAAGCCGAACATTCCCTTGCGCTTCTCGGCATCACTGGGAATCGCGACGTGTCCTAACACTGGCATAATCATGAGGAGCAAACTGAAATGATTGAAAAAGGGGTTAAAATAAATTAACCGCCGAGTCGCAGACATACACTAAATCAACTTTCGAAAATTGATTGCAGAGCATGTTACCTGTCCTGATGAGATTGAGGCTTGCCGTCGATACTAGTCAGAACGATCGACAACAGTTCAGACTGCTTATCAATATCCAGCCTCGGAAATCCCATCTTGATGTAGATTATGGTGAAATTCTACGAGAAGAAATTATAAAAAAAAACATAAATCTTTAATATGAAATACACCGCAACAGAACCAACAATTGAATCGCCAAAAATTTACACCCTTTGAAGGATAAATTAAAGCGTTCATACAAATGCCCGTTTCCACGGCACAACTTAAAATTGATATAAAATCAAATACCGTGACGAAGGACGTTGCCGCAGGATCCTGATACTGTAATAGGAGAGCTTCGACCGGGAGTTGGATTTTCGGGCGACACTTGATGCGCTTGTTGATGTGAACCAACAATTCCATCACCTGAAAAGAATGATGTGTCGAAATTCAAAAATGCATCTTGAACTGCAACTCTTGATCAGGGATGTAAATAGTGGTGATTTGAGCACGACCACATCTAAGTTAAATTAAAGGGTTGCTCCGAAAAACGAACCTTCTTTCGAACTCCTTCCTGCTGACTCGACAGTTTCAGCAAAACGGGCAGTAGAAACTTGGCAACGGCATTTTGAAGCTGTTCGTCGGTTTCCGCGGATCCAACACGAAGAAAAACTCGCTCCAGGAGTGCTGGCGAATAAGGACAATTGCAGTTCTTTAAAAACGCGCACTTGTCTTTCTTGATTTTTGCTAAACCTTTGACACAGTCCCTCACCAGCGTTTATTAACAAAGGTTGATGGTTATGGTGTTAGTAAATAGGTTTTAGACTAGTTATCAGCTTTCCTGATGAACCGAAAATAACAGGTTGTTCTATCTGGCGTCCACTCAATTTGGATTGACGTGACCTCAGGAGTGCCACAGGGAAGTGTGTTGGGACCGTTTCTGTTCCTTTTGTATGATATATGTGAAGTAGATGATACAATGTTATACCGGGAAATCAAAAGTCATCAGGACTCAAAAGAACTTCAAAAGGATCTCGATTCACTGGCTAAGTGGTGTAAAGAATGACAACTGCAACTTAATGTTGACAAGTCTTGCAATATGCATGCATCCAGATCTAGGGATCCTCTGTTTATGACTACTACTTTCTGGGAAACTTATCTTGGCTATCCAACAGTGCAAATATCTGGGTTTACAGATGACCACAAAATTATCTTGGAACCCACAAACTCAAAAGATGATTGGTGCAGCGAATTCTACGCTTAGGCTTATTCAAAACGTGTTGAAGAGGATCGAAGTAAGGTTCAGTCAGTGCCTTGGTTCCTTGGTTTGACCTCTGCTTGAGTAATGCAGTTCCATTTGGGATCCTCACCATGTGAGGCTTGTAAGGGAAATTGAAATGGTTCAGCGAAGAGCTACGAGGTTTGTTAGCTGTAGATTTGGAAGAACGGACAGTGTCACAGACATGCTGTCAAAACTGGGTTGGGAGACACTGGAAGATCGTAGGAGGGCGATCAGTTTAAGGTTGCTGGTCAGAATTTTGAAGGGAGATTGTGATGTTGATATTGGGGAAATTATGTGCCCAGCTCCTGACAGAAGTAGAAGACGGGCCACACTAGAATGGTGAACGATCTTCAATGTGCATCTTCATCATATGTTAACTCCTATTTCTCTAGTGTGTAGACTGTGTTAATGGCCCGACAGAGCCTCAAATCCAGATTTTTCTAAATAAATCCAACTGGTCTTTTGACCCCCGCCATAGGCCCCTCTCTTGCGGGCTGATTGTGGGTAAAAATTGTAATTGTAATAGAAGATAGTCTAGCTAGCCTCACAGGGAGTCTAACGTTAATATAGGTCTGCCTTCAAGCACAGGTCACTTGAAATAGCTGAATAATTTCGGTTGGTTTCATAAACTGATTTAACAAACACTCGAGCCAAAATTATTTTGACTTTCTTGTGCCACGTTGAGAATCCCTTATCGGACTGAATGCTCCCAAATTATTCAATTTATTATTTTTAAAAACCAAGCTTCAGGCATTGTCCTGGCCTACGATAGCCGGCAAGCAAGGGCCTAGGAAAGGACCCCGGCTAAACTATAGCATACATACTACGTATTGTGTTCCGTTTTATCTTAACAGCTGAAATGCTAGTTAGAGTATTATTAGTAATGTACCCAAAAGAATAATTTCAATAAAAATAGTATTAAATAAATATACTTACTGAGTTCATCTGGAACAGCCATTATGCCAGTCATATATCGTCATACAATTTTCACTCAGTCATCTTGTCATAGTCAAGAAAAACTATTTTGACCGAAAAAACACAATCGCCTCGCAGCCAAGAATTGATTTCAAATAATGTAAAACATGGAAATAAATCTGCATAATTAAAAGAAAAAGTAATTTGATTGCGATAACTTAAAATTTACATCAACACCTTTTGGCAAATGAAAATCACCCTGGTTCTTGGACTCAAGTTTACGCTTCTTACATAAGAATACAAACCCAATGCCGGCTACCACTCACCGCAGTAAGATCTCTAAAAATTATTTTGTGATATCAACACTAGATGGCAGCACAAATTCTACATATAATGCAATACATGCAGAGGTCAATGAGCACCGCACATGGGGTTAATGACCTTGATTTCAAGCAACTTCACCTAAAGGAAAGGTGGCTAATTTGAATAATGCACTGAAAATTAACTTTCACAATATATGCACGTAAAATACTTTAAAACTCCACAAATAAGTGGTAAAATACTTTTCAAAAAGCCTTTCGACTTGAACCGGTTTACGAATGCTTCATGTGTGAAAATTAGCTTTGTTTTGCTGTTTTATTTTGACAAAGCTTCGATTTGCTAGAAAACAAATATTTTAAAAGAGGAATTGATATTTCAACGGACAATAATACACATAGTTAATGCTTGAAAAAGGTTACTGAAATAACAACGTACACATGAACGAATTTGGGCAATTAATTTAAATTGGTACTGAAAAAAAGTTTAAATGAAAAATTGAAAAAACGAAAGTGAGTTATTTGTTATAGGAATGAAAAACGGAATGAGTATCAAGTTATATGTAGAGTCGGTGCCTTCAACTTGGGCATAGGCTTTTTCAGAAATCCCAACTTTCTCAACACCGTCTTGGTGTTATTCACGAGATTGTCCTTGTATGCCCAGACCGTTGTGTCTCGAACGGGATAGGAGAAGTCCCGTTTACAGGTGGCCCTCAATTCGTGTACGCATTCCTTCCGGTAATGGTGCAGCCGAAGTACACCCTCGTCCACGTCTTTGACACGGCAGCGGTCGCGACTCAAGCAGAGAAGCGGATAGTGGTTGTGCAGAGCTAGGACTCGCTTGACCTGATGAAAGCATTTGACATATTGGTTTCGCTTGGTAAAGTTAGCGGAGCGGTAGACTGTATTGAGCATGGGCATGTAGGTGGGAATGTTCTGGTCGCGCGCCTCCGCACCGCTCGTCCGGTTGAAGAAGTAGAGGTTACGAGCGCAGAAGGATGCCACTCGGCCACCTGCCCGCGTAAGCATTACCTTCATCGTGTCGGGCCAGTTGTACAGATCTGCGGTCGGCACGATCATCTCGTCGAGATCCAGCAAGACCAGATGATCGTATAGGTGTAGATTTCGGTATAAGCAGTCATTGTAGGGAATCATCTCGTTGCGACGCTTCGAATTGACGTCTTGCTTCAAGAACAAGTCATACAGTTCTGGAACGTTGATAAACGTACCGGGTAGCGACAACCGTCGCACATCCACAAAGCCTTCAGTCTCGTAGTGACGCAACACCTTCGAAACGTGAAATAAAATCAACTCAATAGCAATGACTTTTAAAGCATCTAAAATTCAAGTTGCAGTAAGATTTTGGGCGTTGTTTCAGACTCTTCGCTCAAAGAATGTGTTTTAACAAATTCGATTCATAGTAGATACAGGTGGCATAGACATAGACATGGCTATATACAGCATAGATGTCACACATACAGGTGTTGTTAATACTGCGTATGGTCTAATTTGGAGAAATTCGTCGAAAATTAATTTCCTACCGTGGCGTGACCACAAACGTCTGTTCTTCTACTGACACTTGCTTCAGAGCTTACATCTACATTTCCCGAAAATTAAAAAATTATTAATTTTCCAACTAACCTTAGAGATATTGGGATGAACGACCAACTCGTACAGGAACACCCGCCTGCACCCGAGAAGCTTCAACATTTCCAGCCACTCCACTATCTGCACGGAAACGTCGTGTCGCAGGCTCATTCCTTTGACGCAGACGGCGATGCCTTCCGCCCGCTTCCCCTCAGTTGGCCGTTTGTTGGACACCCTCAGTACATTGGTGGCATTTTGACAGGGTCGCTCCACAAGCGACACCACATCTGGCACGTCGAAGGTGATGGGCGGCCAGCGAGACAGCAGGGGTACGGCACATGACACCAGATGTGGCTGCAAGGAACCATTGGCGTATCCGCCCCATACGTCGCGCCACAGGTAGGAATAGGTCGCCGGCTCCGAGAACATCGGCTGTTTTCGCTTGCCGTACCAGAACTGGCACAGCACAGGCGGCGGCCGGATGCTGTCCACCATCACCAGCAATCGAACCAACGGGTTGTAGCCGACCAGCGGACGATCGTCCAAGTAAGCACCGTAGATGTAGAAGGTGACACCACCTGACGTTCGCATCGTCTGCCAGTGAAGATTGTTGTAGTGGGCTGTTAGTGCTTTCCGCAGCAGAGCACACGATCGGTTGAAGGAGTTCATGTACATGTACTTCTTGGACCAGAATCGGAGCGCTAGGTGGGGGTACGTCTTCTCCACGACAGAGATCAGCGCCGATTCGGTCGGCAGTGTGGCGGTGTCAACGTCCAGCAATTCCACTTCCTCTTGTGGCTGGTCCTCCACATACATAAAATATAAAATTCAATTTATATACAATAATTTTACACACCAGGGCAAGATACATCCACAACTGTGTAGACATGACTCAGTTCAGTTAGTTCAGCCTAACATTTTAATATTTGTATTCATATTTTTAAAGAAAACATTAACCGCACACCTTATAAAAATATTGAACAAGAAACAAAAATTATGGACATCATCGGAATCCTATAACTATAATCAAATCTGTTAGCGAGCATCATTCTAAAAAGACACATCGTCAAGTTATGTACTGGATTTACAACAATAGAAATGGCGACCTCCATAAAATAACCAACTATTTAGCGAAACACAACTATCTTAGCATAAACGTAAAAAACCCAGATGCATAATCAGTTAATTATCACATAGTTAAAAATGATATTGACTTGACAAAGCCATAAAATAATTTCTTTAAAAGTATTGATCTGTAACTCACCACGATTTTGGTCAATCTGTAACCAGTACTACAACAACTGTCGGTGAAGTTGTCTGCGTTTACAGAAAGTGTCGGAGCGCTGGCGTTGAGCCTGTCGGCGCCACCGTCACGCGAGACCAGCATCAGGAAAACGCCGCCACAGGAGATAGCCAAAATCCACAAGAGCACCAAACAAGTGCGCAGACTTCTCAGGTGAAGCGGCCGAAGCTGGCGCGCCCCACAGGCGACCTTCAACATGGCGAACGCGGTTCTTCACCACGCGGCATATAGGCCGTATAATGGCCGATAAGATCTAGCACAGGAACCGACACTTTTTTCTTCTTTTCTTCCTAGAAAACGTACTCGCTGGCAGCACCGGCACAACAGATTGAGAACTAGAACCGCATCCTGTCGGCTCGACGAAACGCCCCGGTAAACGAGTAGTATCAAATTTATTCCAAATATGCGTGCAAATCGATAAGGATATTCGAGATGCCGAATCGACTGACAATAGAAAATGGAGCGGAGGAGGGTTAAATTATAGATATGTAAAATAGCATAACCATCTTTTGTTTTGACGACGCACGTAGAATATAAATTTATAAAAATAAGAGCTGAATTATAATCGCCATACAATATCAAAGGACATTTTTTAAATTGGCGTAATTGAATACCGAATGGTTTTTTTAGAAGTTCAAACTTTAATATAAGGATGTCAAATTCAATGGCAAGCCAATTGAATATATATTGTCGAGTCACCTTTTTTCTAGAAGTGACCAACTAGCCCAGAAAACTCGACGACACCTTTTCATAAAAGAAAGCCCATTGACTGACTAGAGATTTAAATACATTCAGAACTGCAATAATTTACATAATGGAGCGAAAAAACATTTTAAAATATTAAATTATTTTTTGATAAGATTCAAAAATTTAAAGATCAATACAGAACCCTCATGACAGCCGCCACTTTTGAGCGAACGTCATGCACTGAACAGGACAACTAGAAATATCATTTTTCATAGTGAAATTCATAGTGACGTGAAGTCAGTCGAATTTCATAGTGAAACAGGAGTACACGATATTGCCCCTTAAGATAAGATAATTATAACTATTTGATAAGTTTTATTTACAAAATTAAAGTTCCATCGGTATCACACGCATCACATATTTATACAATTTAGAAATCTGAGAAAATCAGACTCTCACAAGCGTATCGTCACAAATGTCAAAAGGTTTCAGTATTAATCCAGTGTCCCTGAAATATAATGCATAAACAGTAAAATACATTTGCAATAAAAAAATGTTGACTGAAGGGCAAAAACGAGCGCGCAAAAAGTATGGTATTCGTGTCCTACCTTCAAGAAATGCAAAGGCGTCGATAGCATCCATTGAAGAATCTGTGGAAATAAAGTGACAATCTGCTAGATTCACACCGAATTACGCACGCATTTACTTACGTCATTACATTTTTTAACTGAAATTGTTATTTTATAATGAAATTAAATAAAAATTATACTTCTGTGTATTTTATGAAGATAAGCCTTTTTAAAATCTGACATGTACCTAATCTTTAAAATAAACATCTATCAAAAGTTGTTTTGAATGTGCAAAAAGTATATTTTAATATCTTACGACAATGGTATGACAATACCACGAGATTAAAAAATTCTTACCAACATCTTTCTTCATCAACGTTTTTTTCTTCGACCTGACGGTGTAAACATACGATTCTTTTGATAACGCGTCCACGAAAAATTCCTGTGAGAATATGGAAAATAATAAATTCAAAAGAACAAGCCAATAAAACTGGCATTGAAGTTGGGAGGCGGCCATGGATCAGGATATGACAGAGAACCCCGAAAACTTTATTGGATTACGGAACAAGTACTGTACCGTCCTGGTAACCCCCCGGCAACATGGTCATAAAGTCTATGTTCGCTATCAAGATAAGCCACTTTCACTCAATACTAAACGGTATTCGAAAAATAAAGGATAGACTAGTTAACCAACTCCACAAACAACTTTTATTAAAAGGCACTGCCAAATATTAGAACGAGTCTTCAAATCACATTATCTGGCTCAAGACTCGAAACAAAAATATAAGGAACGCACCGAAACCGTTACTTTTGAACAACTTTATAGAATGGTAAATTCCATTCTCCGCTTGGGTCGCCAATGTCGCAGCCTGTTTTTGTTTACCTACCGTCGCTTTGGAGATGAGAAAGACCGCTTCTTGACTAGCCAAAGTAACGTCAGGATCCAGCTTGATTATGGTTTTTATCCTCGACAATGGAAATTTAGATATCTTCTCACACTTATCTGCTGATTTCTCCTCTTCTACCAACTCCATTTTGTTGGAATTGGTCTCGTTTTCATCGTCAATTTGCACAAAACTAGATTCGACACTATCCGCCGCCATTTTGGAGATCGACTAAGAAATGGCGGGAAAACACCGCCACCTATCAAGCATTCCACACAACTAATATACTAAAATATTGCAATGGCTGGCGCTAGGGGGCCCTATTTCCGGTTGCTGATTGAGGGGAAATCCCGGGGTTTTTAAACATGCAAATTGACTAAAATGGTGAATTCAATTTCAATGTAATCTCCGATACCATCCCAAAACAAGAAAGAAAGACGAAAGAGAATCGAAACCTTTTGCGTCCCCATAATCGTAAAACGTCATTAGAATTTGAATTTCAAAACATTTTTAGTTTTGCCGGGAATGGTCTTCACCACGTGGCCCTCTCGAAAGCACCCCAATTTGGCAAACCCGCAGTACGCAAGGATTGTGCAAGAAACTAAAAATAATCGAAATTCTTTTTCTTCTCGACTGATTTTTGACTGCGGTAGATGAACGTGTGTATGCCGACGTAATGCTTTGAAATTGTTTCATTGAAACAAAGTTTTTTAATATGCATGAATATGCATAAATATGAATTAAAATTGCCAAGGTATTCATTTTAAAATATTGTTTACGCCTTGCAACTAACCTTGGATCCTACTCGATCCAAGGATGTGCAAAAAACATGGTTGACACTGAGGGAGCATCGCACTAATAATATATATTTGTAAAAAATGACAATATGCAAATACATCCTCACCAACTGTAACATAGTAATAAACAAATATATTCCATACAACATGACAATTTTCATCAACAAATCAAAATAAGCTTAGTTACATTTTTTATAAATAACTATCGATGTTTTTGGTTTTTTACCATCATCTCGGTCTCATTGTTATTATTATAGCATTGTAGTGTGACAATATCCCATATAGAGTAAACTGAGAATATAAAAGAAAAGTCGTACTTGAAATATAATGATAAAATATTCATAATAAATTTATAATGAATGGTTCTCGGTTAGTTGTCCTTATCGAATAATAGTGTTTTCTATTATTTTATTTGAGAGTTTCTCGCCGACTCTGGTCGTCTTTTTTCCGTCCGGTGCTGGCCCGGAGACAATCCCTATTTCATTATAAATTTATTATGAATATTTTATTATAAAAGAAAAGGTTTACTAGTAGTAGGCAGATACATATTTAAGATCTCCAGAACGAATAAGTTTGCAAATAGCGATCTTTCGAGACTCCTTAGGAATGTTCTCAAATGATATGCCAGATTGATTTATTATATTAGCCGACACGTAGGAGAGCTCTTCACATGTGATATGCAACCGAGTGCTCGGAAGTACGTATCTTAGATGTTTTGTCGCTCTCGGCAACCAATTTGTCCCGTCGAGAACCAATCCATCAAAGGAACGGAGGGAGAATTCGACCAGTCTCTGCACATATATTTCACGAATTGTTAGTTCGTTAAGAATATTATATAATAATTTTGTTCCGAGCGTTATGTGCCTGTCCTTGGGGGATATAATGAATTGCTCGTACAATAGCGTTTTGCAGTTTTTGTATGACGTTTATAGATCGGTCGGGGTCCGACCCCCAGAAAACTATAAAGGAATTTATTTGTGCCAGAAAGAATGAATGGTAAAGCTGTCTGCGAAGTGAGAGATTGAGAGATCCCCTAGCCCTGTAAATCAGCGAAATCTTCCAGTTTCAGCACGCGGTAATAATCGTCCCAAGAAAGATCCGGTCGCAGCCACAGCCCTAAATATCTAACTGAGTCCACCTCCGGGATTACAGTTCCGTCCGGGAATATTATCTTCATTTCGCATCTGGTCCTCCTACCAAATGTCATCAGCTCAGTTTTCACTTTATTCAAAACTAAACCATTAAGGGCGAACCATTCAGCCAAAGTAGACAGTATTGTCTGCGTAGGCCAGCAGCCTACCTTTCAGCTCCAGACCAGTGTCAGACCAGACCAGACATATGTCATGTACTACTATACCATATGACATTTCGTCTTTTTCATTTCAATGGAACGTAGTGCATCATCTATGCAGCATACAGCTGGACACAATGGCATGCAGCATTTGAAATATGTGTGAATCCTGTCATCCTTCTTGATAAAACGTTGATGGGTTCCTTGTGATTAATACCTGCTGTGGTAGAGAAAAGATTAACTTGTTCTTATCGATGTACCATGCTGCAATTTTATTCAAGCGATGGAATTGCTGTACATAAATTACTTCACGAAGACTCATCATGCCATTATTTCGTATCCCAGGAAGAACCGAAGCAGAGGAGGTATTTAAAATTGAATATCAAAAGGCTGCCAACTAACTGTATTCACTCATCCAAATAGCCGAACTGCTGACCAGGGGTTTACACGACTATGGGTAAGAAATTCAGAAATTAATCGGACATTGTTTGCAAATTATTTGGAATAATTAATGAAAACATTTTAATTTATTTTCCCAGCAATGCACAAAATTTCTTAGGCCGCGTGAAGTACAGATTGGTGAACAGTTGTAAAAATAATTATGCTTGATGTATGGGAGAGTACCAATGCTGTTTTCTTATGTTATATTTTCATGACAAAATAGGTTATGTCGCATGGACTCGACAATTCTCCCAATATTTCCTATAGACGGCTGCGATAAAAATAGATCTTAGATGTTCTTGAGTTCACGTTAGTGAAGCGTGAAAATTCCTTTTTTCTAAGCTAGCATTCATTTGAGGAATGCAGATCTAGCAAGCGAGTGCTCCATTTGATGGCATTACTTGTATTTTAGGTAGGACGGAAAATGGTAATAGAATAAATGGTAATTTTTTTAGAACGGTAAGGAAGAAAAACAAATAATAATATAATACTAAATTCATTACTCGACTTGTTTTTATGATACACACCAAGTAATGATCACAAAATTATATTCTTATTGAATATGGGATTAGCCTAAAAGATATATCAATCGAATCACCGATTGAATCTGATCTGCACATCAATATTTGAACATTAATCATTAATTATGAGTGATTTTAGTTAGGACGTCTGGATGATATATATTAATCATTAAGCCACCGTAATTCATTTAGCAAAATCCACATAAATTATTTGAAACACAACATCAATGTTAAACGATATTGATCAGCGGCATAGCGTTGATCGTTTAAAATGCTAAACACCTGTCCTATCGATAAAAAATTTAAATTAATGAAACAAGGAATTACTTCGTAGGCAGAATTTGAAGGCGCATCAGGCAGGTGTACATCACGACAAATTATACAGACAACTCTACACATAGACTTGATTTTTTAATAGTATATTTCTGTCAAAGGAATTGGCTGATAGATGACGATCGCAGGTTTGAAAAATGCTTCTAAAAATTCTTCTATTAAATTGAACAGTTGGCGGAAAAAGCTCTTCAGTTTAATGCAAACTGATGACCTCACCCCGTCTACATTGACAGCTCATGTCATGTGATACAAACTGCCAATTTGACTTTTATTTATTTTCTCTTGGTGGTGGCCATTTTAAATTGTTGCTATACGGCCAAAGTAATTAATGAGAACTACCGGTCCATTGGACAGGCGGCTTCACAAACTGCGGCAGAGTGAGAAAGCTACAAATTTTGTTATATCGAATTGTTTGCCCGCATCCAAGTTATAAATTCCTTATAGAGTCGTGTGTTTACACGGTTCTTGGCTATGTGGATTTTTTGCACGGCCCAATTAAAACAATAAACGATTGACCGAAAAATTCCAGCTGCCGCCTCCTCCTGGCAAGTCCGACAAACAAACAAAATAAAAAAGTGAACGAAGCACAGACACGAGATTCCATTGAGATAGAATGTTCTCAAGATCATATCACGCACGACAATTGTCAAACTTCGACAAGCGTCAACAATGGAATAACGTCGATGAAATATTTATTTCATTTCGTTTGGTCTGTCCAATTTTCTTAGTCTAGTGCGAGAGTGCAACTTGCATTTCCACCTGGAGAGAATCGGCGAGTCGCTCATGGTAAGTGTCGCTTGTCTATTTATCTTGCTACCAAGTCAATCTCATTAAGGATTAACGTCGTGACAACAAATTGTTGCTTCTGAGGTTCTCCCCATCGTCAGAAGTTCCTGACGTAAGTAAAAATGAATGTATGTACAGCAATAAATTTAAAACGACAAGTAACCATTTGAAAACTATTATTTGATGATGAAATTGCCATGTTTTCACAAAAAGGAAAAAAGATGATGATGAAAAATATTATAAAAATAACATACGTTCGAGTTGTCGTAACCCAATCGATATTGGAACAGACTGTGGCTCGGCGGTCCCGGGTTCGATTCCTGGCGCGGGTTCTCGTTTGTTCGATCCCGGGGTACTGGTGAGAATGTGCAACTCGCATAGTGCGAAGCATATCATGAGGGGTACAGAAAATCCTGTAGTGAAAAAAAATTCGCGTCACAACAATGTGTCCATCGAGTGGTGCATCCATAATAGTTTAGCAGTCATTTGCAGACCTAAATACTTGTACCGTTGAACAATCTTGAGATGCTCCACGTACACACTCTATTTGCTCCATTTACCGTTTGATTTTTCTATCAGGATGCATGCATAATTCAACACTTGTCAACATTGGGTTGCCTCCATTAGCCCCGCCATAGGCCCCATCCCGGACTGCTTGTGGGTATATATTGTAATTGTAATTTCTAACACCATTTAGTTAAAGATAGAATCTAAATCTCTCTAATTCAGCTGAGTCCCATATCACATTTTATATCTCAGTATAACATTGTGTCATTCGTATAGAGGTTTATGTTGGATCGTACGACTTGTGCGGGTAGTTCACAAATGACAAGCTATAACTGTAGTCAACAACATTTACTACATTATCCACAACCTGTAAGCTGTGCATGCACATTAATGTCTACAAACTGTATGCTGCTTGCACATGAACATCCGCAAACCGTTTGTTGTACATGCAAAAAAGTAGGCGAGTACCTGATTTACGATTACACAAAATCACATTATCCACTGAACCAAAAATCTACCACTAACGAATTTAGAATTTGGACTATCTCAATTTCCCTTATGAGCCCCGCATGTTGCGGATCCCAAATGGATTTACAGTACTCGAGCTAAGGTCTGACCAAAGAAAAGTAGGCCACTGGCCTAAGGTTACTTGGACACCCCTTCAAAACACTCTGGACAAACTTAAGCTTAACATTCGCTGCACCAGCCATCTTTTATATTTGGTTTTTCCATGATAGTTCAGGGGGAAAACTTACGGATCATAAACTAACCATGCCCAGGCATGTAAAGAAATGTTTCATGAAGATGCTCATGTTTGTATTTATTGGCCAAAAAAATCTGGGGGGGGAGCTCTGACCATTACAGTCAGAGTTGTATTTGTGAAAATAAAGCAGGGGGAAAATCAAAAGTGTCCCAAACCCAAGTGTCTCCCCCCTATAATATATTTGTACTTTCTATTTTTAGAATTGCAATAACTTCTAAGAGAATGAAGGATTGGCGGTACAACACTGTCAACTAAATTGGAATGAATACGAGCGGAGGAACCCGAAAACAAATACCAGCACTACCCAAGTTTAATTTACCTTCTCATTAATTCTTTCGTCGAAAACATTACGACAGTAATGAAACTACTGAGGTGGCGATTTATCTCCCGGGGTCGCGGACGAATCGCAATCGCCTTCGTATTATGGATTGCGATCGGTGTGCTGCTATTGCTGACGCGCGAGGCCACCATCGTCAACGGCACCGGACGTCGAGCCCCGCTCCCAACCTTTGTCGACCAATCGCCACCCAAGACAGAATTCGAATTGACCAACCGGGTGCAGGTGGCCATTCCGAATCTGCCCAGCATCTTTCTAATGCAGCACCGGCATCGACGACGCAGATGGAACGCCACCTGCGCCAACCTCCCTTCCCTGTTCCGCATCCGCATCAACCAGCTGTACTGGCAACACGCGAGATTGATACGCGCCCATATCAACGTGTACTTGTACGCGGCGTACTACGACAATCGGGTACTGCTTCCGGTTACGAATAACACACCGATCACCACTAACGTGCGACTACTGGCAATGGTGGACCACTACTGGAACCGCACATCGCCGACAGCAATCTGTCAGTTTTGGCACGAAGACTCCGACGTCCCATCCTTCTCCTCGCAGGCCACCTTCAATTTCATATGGCGCCCCAAGTGGGGCTACGAGCCGGCCATCGACTTGCTACCGGTGCTCATCACCTGTCCACTACCAAGAGACACCACCACTATACCGAGGGTGGTCTCGCTGGTGGAGCGACCGTGCGACAACGCCCAGAACGCCCTCAGGGTGCAGCACTCCCTGGCCAAGGATCGTCGTCCGACCGTTACGAAGGAGTTCGCCGTGTGCGTCAAGGGACTGATCTACCATGACCAGGACCGCTCGGTGCGGCTGGTGGAGTGGCTGGAGTTCCTGCGCAGCGCGGGGGCCGACCGCGTGTTCCTCTACGAGCTGGCCGTCCACCCCAACATGAGTCGAGTCTTGCGTCACTATGAGCAGACCGGCTTCGTGGACGTGACGCCGCTGACGTTGGCAGGTGACCAGCCCAGCAATCCCAACCTGCTCACCCTCTATTTGCGGACCATGGTGGTGCGCAAACGTCAGAACGAGGTCATCCCCTACAACGACTGTCTCTATCGCAACCTGTACAGATACCGGCACGTGGTGCTGCTGGACATCGACGAGGCCATCGTTCCCACCCGGCCGGAGCTCCGCACTTGGTCGGACATGTTGCGGGACGCGCTCGCAGCCGTGCCAACCTTTGCGGATGGCGGAAGTTCGACGGCGCCACCTTTGGTAAACGAGAAATGGTCGTTCAGCAGTGGTGGTGGTCGCGCAACAACAAAAAGAGTCCATTTTTCGTCGTTGTGCACTCGCACCGTCTACTTCTTCGACAACGCGACGTCGTCTGACGTCACGTCCGACAACGCAATTCCCCGCTACATGCACATGCTGGGTCACGTGATGCGAGCCAGGAATTACGTGCGACTCAACCACTACACCAAGTGTTTCCACTCGACGCTTCACGTGCTCACCCTACACAACCACTTTCCCATCCAGTGTTTGACGCCAAAATGTCGTCACTTCAACATTCCCACCACCAGCGGACAGCTGCAGCACTACCGCAATGGTTGCGCCTTCGGCCAGAATATGTGCGGCAGATACATGGGAGATGCGGTGGCCGATCGCAGCCTGTGGCTGTACCGAGAGGAAATGATTCGTGGCGTGAGATCAGTGTTGCACAAATTAGGGTTCGATACGGTGACGTGATAGCAGTTATTTTCGATGCTAAGAAAATGTCTTTATGGTCGAATGACTTTCCACATGGCGACAAATATGTAAAGGCATTAAAATTGAATTCATCGTAAATTAAAATTGGGCCCGGGTTCTACAAGCTTGTAAATCCGACGCGGACTCTCGATCGTATTCGTTATAGATGGAACTGAATATTGGCGAAAATATGCCTTCAGATGAAAAAATTTGGAATTGCTCCATTCTGCCAAATGCCCACGTTAGTGGCTGACTACAGGAGTGTTTGATCGAATCTAGTCAAATGAAGAACTTTGTAATATGATTGCCTGAAACTGATACCGAAGCGGACAGAACTTTCCTGATTTTTAGAAGGAACGCCTATTGATATGAATAATTTATGAAATAATTGTGTTCGAGCACTACAACAGTTTTGACAGTTTGATCTTTGTGTGACTATCAAACTATAAACATGCGTTTAATATTATGTTTTAACTTGTTAGAAATTGTGTATATGTTCCCACTGATCTAGTAAATAAAAATGCAACGGTGTTATTATCAATCAATAAAAATATGAAAACTCCTGTATTGTTAAGCAGCTTTCTTATTATTTAATTCTTATTATTATTATTTGTATTGCCAAAACAAAAATAACAATTTCTAATAAATAATTAATTAGTTTTGAAATTTATAAATAACAATCGATAAAATAGTCAGGCAAAAAAAGCGTCAAATATGACAGCACGTTTTTATTTAAATTTTTTTGACTACCTCGTGTTCAAATATCATTAACTGTAACATATTGAAGTAAACAATTTCTCGAGATGTATTCCGAAGTTTTACGATAATCTCGATCAATTAAGACAACCGAGAGAGAGAGCGAGACATTTACACCGCAAGGAGTTCAACATAAAACGAAGACAATAATTAACTTTCTAAACAGCGAGTTTACTCAACACTTCAGTCGCGCTCATTTTAATTGATTTAGGGCAAAAAATAAGCCTACGATAAGCCTATAACTACGTTAACCATGGAGGTGCTAAACATTGTCCTTACCGACTACAACGAATCAAACGAACAATCTTTTGATGACCTCAACGATGACAGCTCGTGTTACGTGTCCACCTCCAGCTTGGCCTCGTCCAGCGACGAACTGACGGGGTCATCCTCCAGTACCTGCACCTGCCATCACTACCAACCACCCTCCAAAGAGGAGGAGCAGGAGGAGGTGAGCTCCTGCTCCTCCTCCGACAGTGCGTCCAGCAGCCTGACGATGCAACCATGGAGCGTGACCATCACCTCCTCTCTGGCGGACAGCGCCACATCCGACAACGATTGTTCCTCCCTCTCCACGGAGCCGGCCATCACCACCTATGTTAACGCGGAGAGTGAGACCGATGGTGACGTCAGTTCCGCCTGTCCATCTCAGGTAACGGATGGGGAACCCAATTCCGTCAACAATGACTTCCGACAAATCTGTTCCAACGATGTTCAGCAACAGCGGCCCAGCAGTGTCAGTCCGGACAACAGGCGTTACTTTTCTCCTGACTACTTTTGGCAATCCTGTCTGGACGCGTCCCATCCCTACCTGTCCGACAACCTGGTGATCGTCCCGGTATTTCGCGTCATTGGCAGTGATGACACCTCCGAGGTAAATTGGGCAGCGACTGGACAAGCTCGATCGAGTCTTTCGCCAAACGGCGATGGTCAAATGTCGGACTTTCTCCAGCAGCGTTGGCGAGATCGCGCCCAGCGTAGGCTTAGATCTCCCACGCCCTGCGGATCCGGATCCAGGTCCAGATCCAGGTCGGTGCCCGACGGATCCAGTGCCAGCGAGTCGAGGCGGTCGCGGATTCAAAGGGCACGGCGTACGTCTTCGTACAGCACGTCACGGCAACGGATACGGCGCAGCTCCGTCCACCCTAAAACCATTTCCGGTTTATGTAATCCGGTCACACGTGTGCCTCAGTCTGTCAATAGACCTGTCAAATTGTCCACCCTGTCCAGAATTGTTGACAGCATGTTTAACCAGCAGAGAAGGACAAGTGAGTTACCTAATATTTTCATATGAATTTTTTTCAGTTATCCAATATTTTCGACGAATTATAATTGTCATTTTTACAATCGACAAAATAGAGAAAACGTGTAAATTTTTAACAAAATGCCCTCGCTATTTAACTAGTTTAAAAGAACTAAATAAGAGCAGAAAATATTATTACTCCGCGAAAGTAAGTGAGTTGTAAGAGATAAGGGGCAGCAAGTTGGCAATTTGGAAGGCATGCGTGCACGTCTGGTTTTGGAGCCGCATATAAAAAGGTGAAATGGTGAATTCGGGGCAGGCCGAATGAAGAAGACGAACCGAGTGGCGAATTCGCTTTATAATAATATTTTACTATTATTTTAATTAGAACTGGTAATTACGAAAAATATAGGGTTTCCGGGAGTCCTGGAGTTGAACCGCGGATCCCTGGATTTCCGGCCCAATGCTCTAATCTAATCTAACTAAATCCCTCATCAGCATATAGAGATTCTAATTTTCCCATTGTTGGTTTAGAAGTCACCTGTGGAATTACAGAGTATAACTGTGGTGGATGGATGTTTTTAAATACCGTAGCACGGCTCAAAGTTCATCGGATAAAACCTTCGTTCACAATTCGATTACCTCCACGATCTAGTTTTTGAATCTCGCTCAGAGATCTAAGGAAATGCTCTTTTTAAAAAATGAGCACTTTGTTTTCGAGACTCTCTTCAAAGCTCATGGGTCATGTCTAACGACTAACTGTTGGTCCATTTCAGTGACACCAATGCCAGAGCAAATATGGATGATCATTCTGACGGCCTTGTTCTATTTGTGTCTGTGGTTGTTCAGATTCTTGTTTTCCAAAACAATAGCCGTGTTTCAATGCCTGACGTGGCTGTAAGTAATACATTTGTAATGCCAAAATACTATTTAGTTTCCCAAATTAAGATTCGACTGACAAAAAGTTTAAAATAAATTATGCGTTTTGCATAAACAAATTTGATTAGAATACCAATTTATTCTCCCTATTTGATTTTATTTCTTTAGAGGATCAAGGGCAAAAGCTTTGAGAAGGGCGACCACGGAGCAGCCAAGTCATGGCCTCGTGAACATGAGCAGCCGGATTCGCAAATCGAGAAGAGCTTTACGAAACCTAACGTCTCAGATTCGCTTTCCACACTTCGTCTTCAGCCACGACTTGGTTAAAAACACCAAATCAGAGAAGGGTGTCGGCGTATCATCAAGGAGAAAGTTGACCCCGGCCGCTATAAAAAGAGTTTCCATTCTGAATGGTGCCAGTTCCAAAGAATCAATCAGTCTGGAAAACGTTTTCGCCGATAAAACTGTTACAGAAATCATTAGCGATAAACACGATAAACGTCCACCGACTTTGACGCGCTCCAAGTCCATTCTCAACGATTGGACGTCAGTCATTCCGATTCAGAATGACATCCAAAACCGATTCGACGCGCAATCCACCTCCTGCTTGATAGCCGCTGCCAATCTGGAAAACATTGAAGGCACAGTCGTCAACCTCGAATCCTCAATCGATCGTCAAACCAGAACCAGAAGTTCAGAACCAGAAGCAGTCTGCTCGAAACCATTCCCGAATAATTCGATGTCGTCCATTTTGGAAAGGGTCACTGATTTCGACCGATCTTGCGCAGATTTCATCAACGCAGCAAACGGTTCGACCGACGAAGTTGCTGACAAACTCGACACAAATGAAGAATTTCATCAATTAATTGAAGAGCCATCCGACATTAACGATGATACCGCCAATTTCGATGAAGAAAATCTTTTGAATCTGCCAGACTTTAAATCAATCGATGACCCTCTGACTGTTGACATTAGTACATATAAAACCAGCCCGAAATATGATGTCACTAACCAAAGAGAGAGCGGATCGGCCGACGAAGCTGCAGACGAAATCGACACAAATGCAGAATTTCATCAACTAATCGAAGAGACATCCGAAAATAACGATGATACCCCCAATTTCGACGAAGAAAATGTTCTGAATCTGCTAGGTGTTAAATCAACCGATAACCTTCTGACTGCAGAGATCAGTAAATATGAAATCAGTCCGAAATATAATGACAATTACCAAAGAGAAAACGATGGTGGCCGCAAAAGTCTTGTTGAGTTCGAAACCAACAGTTCGAGAGGTACGGCGACCTGTATCTTGGACAAAAGCGATATCATCCATCTTCCGTACGCCATCCCGATTAGTCAGACAGAATACGCGCATCTCGAGAGGGCGACCTCCTCGGATCCCAAACTAGAGGATCTTTCGTCGATTAACATCGGCCCTCTCCAAACCGCCGATCATAGAAACCACGTGGTGCATAGGCCACATCGTCATCCTCAAATAATGACGGTCGCTCAGCAGCAAAAGGCCCTCCGTCAGGGGATCAGCCTCTTGAGCCGAGTCTACCAGCATCAAGAGGAGCTGAAAAGAATCGTCAACGATGGCTCGACCGAATCAAATACGAATACCCCTCCTTCAATGAAAACCTCTGATCTTCATCCTGTGTTAGAAGCCATTAACGAGGATGGCGCTGCTCAACCCACCGTTGAGCAGCTATTTGACCTCGTGGTGGCTGTGATGGACTGTACCTCCGACCACGATTGTTGCGACCAAATGCAGGCCACACCAACCACAAATCATGAACTTTTGATGGTGTCCTCGATGAAATGCCCGACAAACGACCAACTGAGTCCGCTGCAAGGCGAACGCGGCGATCATCCATCGACGGAAGCGGAACAGCAAGTGGTCGGAATTGTGTCACCAGATGTGACGCAATCGGAAGACACCAACGTTTTGTCAGACCAGCAAAGGTCTGTCAGCCTGCAGGGAGGCGAATTCAGTGGTCAGGTGAGCAGCGACGGACCGGAAATGATGGCCAAGTTACTGGCGTCTGAATGCTGTGTCGGAGCGCTACCTGGTGCTGTGCCGGAAAGAATGACTGAGGAGTGCACCGTGATGTCGGAATGTCCCCGGCACGAGAGCCACGACGATGAATCAAAAACGGCGGACGAATTGAAACGTAATCAGTTGTGTTGTATTAATTCGAACATCATGGTTAATATATTTTTAAACAAAAAATTAAGGGCAAACCCGGAAAACCCCAAGACACGACCGGAGGGAACGACGATGAAACAAAGTGTAAATTTCAAGTTTGCTAAAAGTGAAATATGTTATGGTTCCATTAACCACATCATTTGGAATGTGTCATATCTTATTTGTTATTTCTATAATACCGATTAAATTTACGACTACAATATAAATTCAATAACAATATAATTTATACGCGCAGATTTTATTTGGAACGAATGAAACAATCACGATTCTATTTCAAACAATATCGACGAAATGAGCAATTAAGTTAAATAATGAACGATGTGAAAGTGCATAGATAATCCTAGTTAATATACATTGCATTTCCTTTTCTAAATAGTGGAAGCTATTTTAAAGCGAATTCTACACTCCAATGCTTCTGATCCGTATAAGTAAGTAAACAAAAACATTTCAAGCATATACAACTAATGTTTGTTTAAAAAGTAAAAGTAAAACGCACCCCTCTATCTGTATACAACATTAAAAATTATCCTATTCCTTCAAAGTTTGAATTTGCTCTGTCAATGTCTGCAGGATCCTAGGAGTCGAAGAATGCAACTCAATCGAAGAAATCACGCAGAGGTTCAATGAAGACGCTTGTCTCATTGATCCGGAAAAGGTCAGTGACTTGGTAACAATTTCCGATTGTTTAAATATTGACCGATAAATGTACGGTATAACAAACACGCAATTATCACGATACATTGCCTTACATTACCTTACTATTTATTTTGCGCTTACTTAATGACCTAACAATTCCTTATAAATGTAGAAAATATTTTCTTGATCATAATTTGTATGTATATTTTACTTTCATTACGTAATTTACGTTACTCATTATGACTTCATTATGGGTTTTATTATTACTTCAAGAATCCATCACCGGATTTCCGAGGAGCATTCAGAATTCTTCGTGAAGCTTATGACGTAATACGCGAAAAAGTAAACACGCTCGTACATTATTTTCCTCTGCAAATTCATAAATCTATTAGTTTTATTTTATCGTAATCGATATAGCGTAAATTACATTGGCAGCAATCTAGTCACCATGTAATACAATTCTGTCGTGTCAGTCGCATTACATTTTTTCCTCATCTGTCCCAGGAGGTTTTACAAAGTGCCACATTGCAATTCGGACCTGATAATGAGAATCTCGACAGTGATGTGAAGGTACAATGTATCTGTTTTTCAGATGTAAATACAAAAATATGATAGCCAATTGCTAGATGTGCTTAATTATTTCAGCTTAGGTGCGAGAGAAAAAATTTGCTACAAAAATAATTTATAAATCATAAATAAAATGAGTAATTAAAAACAAGTACTGTATAAATAATAAAAAGAAAATTTGATGAATACTTACAAAAACTGTTAAGAATATGTTTAATCATATGTTAAAATACAGAGTTTATTGTCTAGCAAAATTTAAAACATAAATATTTAAAGTGTCATCGGTACGATATTATTGAAATTCAATGAAAATTGATGAATATCAATAGAATGCTTTTATGTGTGTCAATGGAAAAGTGTTTTCCCCCTATTATTGAAGAACGAAGACTTTGGTCCTACATTCTAGTATACAAAATACATGCAATCATCTTGGAAAAATAAAATTAAACATGCACATGTGTACGGAGTCTTAATGGTGGTTTGCTATTTAGTGCAGTTTTACTTTGTTGATTTTAAAAGATTCACCATAGCCCATTATTTTTTAATCGCTCAATTCTGTTGGTGAACAACCAATTCTTGACAATCTGTTCATTAATTCATGAATCATAGGAAAAACTTTCTGAACTTCGACTTGAAATCGGAAAGTTTGATCCGAACGACGACACCACCCTCGATACTCCTGTGCTGGAGTGTCGAACCTGTGACGGTCGTCACCGTGTCCTGCGCCAGTCAGGCCATCGATCGACGCGCTATTGTTCAAAATGCCGTCATCACCACCAACCTCAAAACGTAAAAGCTTTTATCATGTAACCTGCTGGTTAATCTCGAATTAATAACTATAAATGACGTATACAGAGACAATTTAAATTAATATTACACAACATTCAATTTTTACAAGTAAATATTTCACGATCAGAACAATAATTTTAGATAGGTTATTTGAATACTCTGTGTTCATGTATACGTATATATTGGCATCATAATCTGATTAACCTAATTTTATGACGAGTGCGAAAGGTTTTTCAATTGCAAAGTTGAAATAAATATTTTTTTTACAATAAATTTAATTTTTCTAAGATGATGAAAAGCCACAAGACAAGGACGGCATCGTCCTATTTTATGAGACATTATTATGCATTTATTTGGCAGGGCGATATCTGGGCAGAGTCGGGTCTCCATAACCTGTCGAGAAACTACTGCTTTTGCATCAACGACGTCATCTTCAACATCACCGAGTGGGCCACATGCACCGTAGGTCTTATCAGCACAATCTGAAATCAGATAAATTAAATTCTGAAATTTCTGTTAATACCGAATGTGCCATTTTCATTAGCATATTCGATTTAATGCGAGTTGTATATGTTGGTTGCTGTTCGCGACGGAGAAGCTGTTCATTAACCTGTCGAATGCTTTTTCGAAATTCAATTGTTCAACTGAAGTTTGTCGAACGCTTTCTTAATATTCCATTCTAATCTGAAAATAAAAAATATACAGCACTATTTATTATTGCATCAGTTTAGAATAGACAAATAATGGATTAACTAGGATTTATAAAGAAAAATCCATGTAATTCTAGAAATTAATCAAGAAAAATAAATTAATAGTTTATCATATACACTTTATGTGCAGTCCGATCCATTTCACCAGTTGGAAATTGATTCGCACGACATCCAATTCCGAGTCTTTCCTTCACATCAGAACATACAACCCAGGTAATTTAACAATAGTGGGTGTCAGCATTTCATCAGATAACAATATTTTGTTCCAACCATTGCGAGGTCAAAAATGAATCCAATGATCAGATGGCACAAACACTTGGGATAGTGAAAAAGATTACATTAATTTTGGCAATTGAAATTTCATTATTTTTTATTTGAAAATTGTTTTTGCAGCCGTCATGCCCTGGCCGAGGCAATTGACAACGAACTGGAAACAGTGACGCAAGAAGTGGTAACAGCCATCGAGGAGGAATCAAATTAGTTTAGTTCATTGTAATTGAGTAGTACTAGATGCACGTTTTTGGTTGTATTACCGTTTTAAAAAGAACTGTATTTTTGTTTTTAAAAAAGAAAAGATAATAAATTTGTGATAAATGAATTTATGATTGTGTCTTAGGTCAAACAACTTCACACAAATGCTTGTGGCTTCTCTTTCGTTTGTACTGGCAAACAAATAAATTACCGGGTCGCCTCCTGGGGTTTTTTAGGGCGAACATGCTGGTGGACCTTAATTCTTAACAAATATCTCAGAACTGGCAAAAAACAAGTTGGCAACAATCATGAAACATAACCATACACTTTAAAAAGAACCAATGTTATAAAACAATTTAGTTTTAGTTATTCCTTAGGGTATATCTAAAATACGAATCAGTGAAATAAGAACATTATCCTTGTAAAATTTTACCAAAATCATGAAAAATGACCATACGCTTTAAGAAGAACCAATGTTATAAAACAATTTAGTTTTAGTACTTCCTTATGGTATATCTAAAATACGAATCAGTGAAATAAAAAATAAGTACGTTATCGTTATTGAATTTTTCAAAATATTAACACAAGCGTAATTTTATGAAGTTATTTAATCATAGGGGACAACATAAATGATACAATGATGTCGCCAATACACATGACATGGATATCATCTGGCTATTGAATTCACTGGGCAAAATTCCCTGGGCAGAATGCCCAAGCTACACAATGAAGCTCCCCAAGGTTGATCCAAGGTTGCAGAAAAAAACACCAAAATTGCCTGGCCTAATTGCGCGGTACTCAAGCTAATTTATGCGGAAGTAATGAGACGAAATTAATAACAAAAAGCTCGACTTTTTATTCCGGGCAGTGATATATCATTGATTATTCCGGACACCTTGGGCTAAACATTTGTAACCGAAACTTTCAGTTGAATGTAGCGAATTCTGGTTTACGTGTACTGACGGCTTGGGGGTTTGGCACGAGACTAGGTCAAATAATCACTTTTTTGTTTATCAGGCATAAAAAAAAATATTTTTAGCGTTACGGGCTGGGGTCTGAATGGTATTGTGTTCAAGCCCTGCTACTCTGCTTTCTAAGGAAACTTTAATGAAAGGACGAAATGGTCACTTAAACATCGAGGCATTGATTGATTAAAGAATTTCACGATAATTTGGTTAACTTTCTTAGCACATTTTTATTTTAAAAAAAAGAAAAGATAATAAATTTGTGATAAATGAGTTGATTTTGCCTTAGTTCAAACAACTTCACACAGCTCGTGGCTTCTCTTCGTTTGTAAGTTGGCAACAATCATGAAACATGACCATGAACTTAAGAAGAACCAAGGCTATAAAACAATTTAGTATTGCTTGGCACAATTACAATTGGCTAAATTACAATTGACATATCTAAAATATGGATCAGTGAAATAAGAAATAAGTACGTTATCGTAATTGAATCCAAATATTAACACAATCTTATGTTTATGCTCAATATTTATGAAGTTATTTAATCATAGGGGACAATGTAAATGATACATTGATGTCGTCAATACACGTGACATGTAAAGAGTCATCTGGCAAAGATGATTTAATTATTCGTAATGGAATTTTAAATTTAATGAGACATTTATATATGAGATTTGTTTCGATATCATAGAAACGAAATCAACGTTGTCGATAAAAAGAAGAGACGCAACCAAAGAGTCTCAGCACTATTAGAAACATTCAGGAAACAACAACTGGTTCCCCCAATTGCGTGTTAAAGTTAAATTAAATCAAGTTTTCTGAAAATTTCGGGTTCCCACCACAGCAGCAAGATAAGTGCAAGTCAGCTATTTAGACAGCAAAAAAAGTGTAATTGAAAATATTCATTGAACGAGCTTGTTGAAAATTCGAAAGAAGAAAAAAATAACATTTTCGGACTCTGTTTTTGTGCAACAATCGATAAAAAGGATAAAGAGTTTCCGATTGGTCCTATCAGTCGAAATAGAATAAAAATGCAGTCCTCCACCACCTCTGTGTCAATTTCGCAAGAAGAATTTATGGAATTGGGAACTCGAATTCTTCAACAGTGTTCCAAATATTTCTACAGCACTTTGAACAGCGAGCCGATCGCGCCGCCGCTTCATTCGCTAGACACCGATGACGAGATTGCCGCCTACGAGAAACAGCCGCTACCGGAAGTCGGTGAGGGAGACCGTCTCTTGCAGTGCATCCCCGATTTCTTCCGTCACTGCTATCACGTGAACGGACGTTCTTTCGGCTTTGTTTACGCCTCGGGAATTCAGGTTGGAGCACTTGCCGATTTGATCGCCTCCGTCGCTAATCAGAATGTCATGGTAAGTGACTCGAAAATTGTGTACAAAAAACGGACTTGAATTCTTGAAACGGACTCCAACATTTAATCCAGTTTATCATCAAATCCAGTAACCTTTGGAGTATTCAGAATTTAAATTTCGTTTTTGTCCAAAATGATTACAATTTGAGACCGAATTTTAAGTTGCCTCGATTTGCTGTGTTGATAAATGATTTGCGGCAGACTAACAGGGACACTACAATTAATGGTGATAAAATATCGGCTATACTTTTTAAAAAATTTAATTATTAACGCACGTTTGTGCATGTGCTCGATGTATTCGATTTTAACTAAATGATAATTGATGACAATAAATCACATCTCTAATATCATAGTTCATCACGCTCTCACTGATTAATTATATTTCAGGCCTCCTTCTTGACGACTGCAGCATCGACCATCGAGCGAACAACTGGTATTTTCACCTTTTCTATTGTACCATTGCATTTGCTAATTCAATATCAATTAACAACTGGCTTGTTTTGTTTTAATGACGGTGTCAATTGATTAGCCAATAAACAAATTGAATCTTTTTTATTGCATCACACTTCTAGGTGATTTGTTTAACCTTTATTTTAACGATTTTTGTCTCTAGTTAAATGGTTAGCGAAGGCCATCGGCTGCGAGGGTTACTGCGGCACGATGACCAGCGGCGCCTCCATGTCCAACATGATGGGCATGGCAATGGCGCGGGAAGCCAAAATTCCTGCCAACCAATTGGGAATCGGACACCAGCACCGTCAGGCCGTCTTCTACGCATCCAAGTTCGTCCACATGTCTTTCCCCAAGGCCGTATCCCTGTTAGGTCTAGGACGTCGCTCTCTGCGCATCCTGGACCTGGACGACGGATTTCACTTGTCGGCGGCCACCGTCCTCCGTGCCATCGTGGAAGACCGCAAAGCCGGACGCCGACCCGTGGCCATCATCGCGACGGCCGGAACCACTGGAACCGGAAGTGTGGACAGGCTGCAGGAGTTGGCCGATCTGGCAGAAGCCGAAGGACTGTGGTTGCACGTCGATGGAGCCTACGGTGCGTTCGCCGCTATGGTCAAACCGGAAATCTTCAAGGGTCTCAATCGGGCCGACTCCATCTCGCTGGACGGGCACAAGTGGCTCAACCTACCGGTGGACTGCGGCTGCCTGCTGGTTCGTCGTAGACCGGATGCCATCCGTGCTTTCTCATACGTGGTCGACTACATCTGCTCCCCGGCCAAGCATCGGCCTTCCATCTGTGAAGAGGACGACGTCCTCGACGTCGATGAAGTGGACGACGATGGCGATGACGGAGACGGCACTGTCAAGAGGGAGAAAGGCGAGGAAGTGGCCACCTACGAGGAGACCATAGAGCTGTCACGTCGTTTCCGAGCTTTCAAGATCTGGTTCGCGCTGCGCTTCCACGGGATGGCCGCGTTCCGTGACATCATCCGCACCAACATGATGCAGGCTCAACATCTGGCCGAGATCATTAGCGCGCATCCCGACATGGAGCTGATGGCACCCGTCGATCTGAGCGTCGTCTGTTTTCGTGTGACCAGATACGATGGCGTACCTATTCCCGACCACCTGCAGAACGAATTTAACCGCGAGGTGTTGCACACCATCTCCAACAGAGGTCACTACTATTTTTCGAAGGTATTCATCCGAGAGCATTTCTGTCTGCGCGCCTGCATCATCAGTCACCTGACCACTGACCAAGATATCGAGGGAATTCCGAAGGAGATTGCAGAGGCAGGCAGAGAAACGATCACCAAACCAAATGATGGTCTCGACGGAAAATGCAATTTAAGTGTCTTACGTATTTCTTAGAACGCGTCGACATTTACTGTCACCAATTTACCATGTCGCCTTTAAAAGAATATGTAACTCATGTCTGCACAATAGAATAACGTGCGGTTGGAAATGTTTGCCAGTGTTCGAGAGTGCTATTCTGAGTAACGAAAAATAAATACGGAATTGTGCCCCCAATGTTGACTCGCAAACCATTTGCGATCTGTCTTGGTTTCGATTAATCGTTGTGTACTCTGCTGAGACATTCTTACTAATAGCGAGCAAAAATAATCAATGGTGAAAGCAAAATTGGACCACCAGAAACAATGAATTAAGATATTATAAACTGTGTCCCAAGTAAAACCATGACAATGCATTTCTATGTATTTATCGAAAGGAGCGATTTTTTTAAACAACAGAGTTAATAATTTAACACTGGTAACATTGTTCTGGCCTGGCTGGAGATCATGTGTTAAAACAGGAAGAGCGGATAAAATCACATCCTTTGCAACACCGAATTTCGAACAGACTAGGAATTACACTATCTGTTTACCGAAAAAAAAAATCAAAGAAGATCTTCACATGAAATATTTAAAAAAAAATTAAAAGTTATGCGACTCGATAAATTATTTGAGATATCCTGATGATATTGTGTCATTGTGTATTTTGGAACACCTTGTACATCGCTTGATGTATCGCATCTATTGACTAACTCAACCTTTTACCTTGATTCACATTGCATTTATTACTTTCAATATAAAAAGATTATGTCTTTATAGACGAGGCACAACAATTTGAATAAATAAGGGCAATAAATGTATGGCACAGATACTTAACTATTGAACATTAAAAACCAAAAATACTTCTTAAAAACAAATCAACGTTGATAAAATACAATATCAATATATATAGAGAGTGGTGGAATCAAATATTTAGCGGATAATAACAATTAAATTTAAAATACATTTTTAGATGCGCCTTGCGCGTTGGTTTGATCATTTAATGAATTATGAGAATTCGATTTATTCTCCCCCAATTAATATGGATTCTGAAAAATAATTGATTGCACATCACGCAAATTGGTTTAAAACAACCAAATTATGTTGGCTTAGTTAAATTATTGCTTTTGCATTATTACTAAGTTCTTGAGAAATATCACACAAGCTATTCATGGACGCGGCATTATTTACACAGACATGTTATCGATCCTTTTCCTGTTTGTTCGTTTCTATTGATCAGGCTACAATCAACAGGCTTAAAAGATTTCTTTCTTGTAGGCGAATCCAAACTCGTCGCACTTTAACTTCAATGTTCTGGCAAGTTGGGGCGGTCCGCAGAAGAACACGGTCACTTTTCCCTTTTTCTGTTGAGTGATCTGATGAAATACCTGTCCAATAGTAAACGGAAATTGGTAAGCATTCAAATGAATTAATAAATATTTGAGTGCAAAGCGTGACAAAATTCTAAACCCAGTATATACAGCAAGATCGTGTGTATTTAATTTTATTAAAATTAGTTTTAATATTATTTTATTAAATATAATGTATTTCTTCTCGAGTATTATTTTGACGATTTACGTTAAAGTGTGTTCATTTTTACCTTGTTCCAATTAGGTCTTCCCGCCTGAGTTCTCGTTTTCAGGCCAGTGATGAGATCCCGCTTCTCTTTTTCGTGCAGCAGATCCAGCGCCAGATGCAGGCCGACCGCTTTCATGTCAGTCTTCTGCAGCGCCGAAGTGATGTACATGTGCATATCCAGAAACCGCTCCATGGCGCCGCCGTACTCGGCCTGCTCGATCTCCAGTTGAGATAACAAGTTTACGAACCATTCGAACGATTTCTGATCTCGGTTGATCCAGAAAAAATCCACCTGATGAGATTTTTAAAAAAAAAGTCGGTCCAATAAATAAAACAATACTCAGTGCGCAAAACTATCGTCAAAATGGTTGGTGTTCAGTAGTAGAGCGTCCCAACAGTTATAAATTGAATTAAATTTTGCCAGCAAGGATACCAGATTGCAGGATATAAAATGAGCTCCAACCAGTTTTTACACAATCGCAATTTCGACCTATTTTCGATCATCGCGTCGCGGAAGATCTCTGAACGCTGTGCCGCATGTCACAAGAGCTAGCAGTGATTGTGGACGTATAAGGGGCAGCATCGCGCGGTAGGACAATTTTTCTTTAAGTTCGTGATTAAAACAAAATCAAATGGCCTATCACTTGTAGACTTGAAAGAATATGTCGCCAAAGGTTCTTCAATGTAAAACAGGAGAAGGTCAAGTGAAGGAGAAGCGCAACGTAGGCAGCCAAAACATAAACAGTGTGAGTACTAAAAAAAGAAACTTATTCAAATTCAAATTTAAAATATGAAAACGTTCGCCAAATGAAAGGAAATTTAACATAAATGTTGACAATAGCTTTCTCTTTTAATTGCCATCGTGCACATACACCTGAATGACGTCATCATTCATACAAGAGTGATACGTGATTTATTTTTACAAATCACGTTTCCGATCGCCATTTTGAACATCAAGAATTCGAATATCGACGGCACGGAGTTGCACGTGATGGAGGGCAAATCAAAAAGGAATGTATTGTCAACATCTATGCTAAATTTCATTCCATTTTACAAATGTTTTCATATTTTAAATTTGAATTTGAATCAGTTCCCTTGTTTAGTATTCATACTGTAGATTATTTAATTCGTTAATTACAGATTTACCTTTCGTAGATTGAGATAAGTGCTGGGCAATTCGCTGGTCCAACTATAACTGCATTTCGGGCAGCACAATCTTGCCTCCCAGTAGCGTCGCATGATGCTCTGCAGGATGCTGGCAAATGGAGTCACGCCGATACCTGTTCCGATCAAGACGGCGTGTTCCGCTCTAAAGATGTGACTGGATGGGGCTCCGTAAGGACCATCAATAATTACCTGGAAAGACATATACCGAATGTCAAATTTTCAGTCAAAAAGATTAAGCAAGAAGTGGCGTGTAAGAAAAGATAGAAAATAGTGAGGTTTGTGTCAATATGTTAAAAGAACACACTCATCAGTAACCTTGAATTATTGAATGGTAAACTTAGTTAGGTTGTAAAACTGTGAGGGAATGTTATCTTCTAATCGGGATTCAAAATATTAGTTATCGTAAGTGGAAACATTTCAGGAAGAACAATTGTTTAAATTAAAAGCATCAGAAACCCTAAATAGCAAACAAGGTGTTGGAACATAAGCATTAGAATAAAATTGCAGATATCTAAAGATTTAAAGAAACAATTGTCGATTTTCATTGTTAATTTCAATGTACTGTACCTTAATTTTTTTTGTTCCTATCAACTGCAGTGAACTGCACTACAGGCGTTCAGTACCCCGGGTTCGAAATTTTCGAGAACCCGCGCCGGGAATCGAACCCGGAATCGCCGAGCCACAGTCCGTTGTAATACCGACTGGGCTACGACGATTATTGTAAGGATTTATCGTACATTGAAATTTATCGTTTTCATTGCATAGTTCCATAAATAACTGATTTAGCATTAAATTATTTTTCAATAGAAAAAGGAAAATTCAATGGAATAGACGCACGCAAAATGCAGGTTAATGAACAATGCGCAAGTTCGTTGTAAAATATTTTGAACTTCAGTTTCGGGATTTGATCGATTTACCTCTAATGGTTTTTCGTCGGCTATCGGATCGTAGCAGACAATTGTCGTCTGTTGTGGTCGATTGTGACCTGTATCCTGCGGGAACTGCGGCTGTTTGTTGGCCGCAGCCACGGCGCCCGTCTGCGGCACCACCAGCGTCACGACCGGCCGATCTTCATCGATCTCGGTTTGTTCGCCAGCCTCATTTTCGTTTTCGTTTGGCGGCGCCGTCGCCCAGAGTCGTTCGCCGTTCGAATCCCCAGCGTGCTTCTCGCTACCATCGACCACGACCACGACAGTTGGATCCGACTCAGCGACATCCTCGTCCTCCTCCTGGATGATGGCGGACGAGATGCCGGGCATGGGCAGCACGCGTGGCTTGCGGCGCATGTGACGGAAACTCTGGCCCATCGAGCGAGTGCGTACGCACACCTTCTGCGGGTCCAGTACGCCATCGTCGACCCGCTTCATTGACCCGCCCACCTGGTGGGATGACGAACGGGTCAAGTTCTTGTGTCTGAAGTGAGGAAAGCGGATATTTAAAAAAATTAGTTCACAAAAATAACAGGTTGAAGATAAACATTTGCATACTAAAGTGACGGACACACTGTGTTTCAACACAAATAAACTGAACTAACTCTAAGAAGCTGTATTTATAGATATCAAGTTTTCTACATTGACAAACAAATATAATGAATAGGTATGTGATTTGAAACTACCCGAAATAATGATTATAGACTGATCTAAAATTATAAATAAGTATAAAGTGACTCACTCGAGCAATTCGATGCGATTCTTTTTCTTTTCCATGACAGGAAGCGATTTGGTGGCGGCGACTTTGGTCTTTTGGCCGGGCACTTTCAATTGGTCATCGCCCGGCCGGGGCAGGGTGGTCATGCCTTCGGCGTCGCTCTGCATGGTCTCGTAGCCCTGGGTGTCGGAACGAATGTCGCCGTTCGGACGCAGCTTGAGGCGGGCGCTGTTGCGAAGGTACTTGCTGCCGCGACTAAAAATACTCCTGTTTGGATTAAAACAAGACATTGTACGATGGAAGCAAATTTTTATTTTATTTTTTTTTTTTTTTTTCATTTTATTTCAACACCAGGGAATATACAACAATTCAACAATTCAAATAGTACGTCAGCACATTATTCAACCCTGGTG